>JAAVUA010000065.1:0-90330 GCA_014898875.1 Fusarium miscanthi
TTTGTGGGTGGGAGCCTGGGCTTTCTATCAACACCACGTGACTATTGACTACCTCAGGCAGTCACAGTGGCAGTGGCAGTGGCCGCTGGGCGTCAGGGGCTGTAAATTTGCACCTTTCCAGGAGTGTTAGCCAATCAGGCAATGAATCGAGAATGACCATGCTGGACTCTTGATTCCCCAGGGTCATTGTGCAGCCGAACCGGAGAAAACTCTGCTCTAAGTTCTGTATGCTGGCTGATGCAAGATCTCAGCCACAAGTCTTTGCTGCAAACAACATATCTGGCTCACAACTGAAACCTCTGCTCGAGCATACGTCAATACTACCTCACTCACGAACCGTGACTCTTCCAGAAACCGAGACTGCTCTGAGAACATCTTGCTCATCCAAAAAGGGGCCAGTGGGTTACAATCGCCCAACATTACCACTGGGCATCTAGCGGAGAGCAATTGCAAGAGGTTTCAATTCCCAAAGCAGGATATTGCTACAGTAAATCGGGATTAGTAATATTCAGCTCCCAGATCATCTAATTCCATACCCAAAAGTTCGCGGGGTTTCATCCCAAAGCTTGGTATGCAGTTCAGCTAACAGCTATTCAAGACCTGCCAGGATATCACACATCCGAATGGTGGCGGCCGGTATTAGTACATTAACATTAGGGCGATCGATAGACACTTTGCGGTTGGGCCTTCGGTGAGGATCTTTTATTCCTTGAGACAATGCATTGATACCTCGTACAAAGAGTTACAACACAAATTGCAAGGACATTGGCTGGTGCATATGTAGTGGGCAAGAGAACAGGCGACGGGGAGAGTCACGGGAAGGGTCAAAGTTAACAGCGCCATCTCGATTTCAGCCTGTGAAAATCTCATCTTCATCTGGGCGTCACTCCAAAAAGCCGGGTTGTGTAGATAGTTTGTATGGTGTTCAGAAACATATTCTCTAGGACAAGAGCAGAGTTTGGGGACAACAGCTTGGCTAGGCCCAACAAATACCCCCTATTCCCAGAATTCTAGCTTCATCGGGTCGCCAAACTTCCAAGTCGCAATATTGTTTCCTCCCTCACTTGTTTCTGTGAGTTCCTTGTCTCCAGTCTCTTCCGCACCCATGCGGTGTTACATGTCTACGTGTCTCGAACGATTCCTGGAGCCGCATGACTCAAGCTGGCAAGTACTGTACTAGAAGAGATCAACGGCTGCGAATTATGAAAGGAAGGGTGTACGAACCTTAGCTCGGTCGACCCAGTGCTTCCCAAACATAACCTCCCGCAACCTAAGGCAGTCAGGTGGGGATCATAAACACTTCCGTCCTTCCTGCTTGCGGATCTCAACGTTATTATCCCGTCGTAGCACGAGCGGGTAGTCGCATCGGAATGGTTCGGTCGAGACTGGGTCGTCTGGTCAGGCGAATGATTCTCGGAGCCAGGGGTTGCGAGTAAAGATCACTAAGCTACTAGTCAGTGAGAATTTAGGAACAAGGATCAGACTGTGATGGCATCTATTATGCTCCCATCTCATCCTTTTGAATGCGTCTCCCACACTGCCTGAAGTCCATCAGACCAGGTCTCCGGGCGACACCACGTGGAGGTTGTGGGAGTCTGGCTTCGACGCCCTTCCTCCATCGACCCAACTGCGGTCTTCCCCTGAAAAGGACTCAACAACACTGGCCCAGCGCTCAGTCGAAGTTTGACATGGGGGTATTTTTCCCAACCATATTCAGCCGCATTCTTAATCTCTCTTAGGCTCAGCCGCACCCGTAGGCAGGACTGGCCGTGACTTGTAAACCTTGAAGAAACTCTTTGACGATCGGGGTCTTTGACAATAGGCTTTCGGGCCTAGCTGTAAGCACTCTGTTGCTCTGTATCCAATTCAGCATACTTGGCTAGTGATTGACGGAAGCCTGAAGGGAGATGCCCCGGGTCGTTAGCATTTTGTTCAGAGGCGTGGCCTTGAGTCTTGGCTCGACGGTCTTTCGGGAAGAGGGTAGACGGCTGATCCGATGTATCTCAGAGACTAGTGTAATTCTGAGGTATCTCATTCCAAGCAGCGCCAAAGAACATTATGAGGAACTGAGTACTGTGAATCATCTCCTGGAAGTGCGTCTTTTGTAAACCTCGGGCGCCGGGGCGCAGATATCTCTGGCGATTGGTGTTGACCTATTCATCATATACGGTTGATGCTTGCTTGATTTCTTGCTTGATTGAAACGATCCACGTTGGTTGCGGTTGGGTGTATCCGCCAGCCTATTCTTCTGCTTCTGTGCGTTCTTTGTCTTTGTTAGCATCACTTGCTCCCATTTTGCCTTGTTCTTGCCTTCATGTTCTCTCCTGATAAGTAGAATCTTCCGTTCGTGAGCACATGTTCTGTTGAATGTTCATCTTCGTTTATGTTCGCTGAACTTGATGTCTTTTTACAATTCTATTTATCATTGTTTTGCTTTTTGGTCGCTGCTGGGTATCTTGGCAGACGTAGGACCAGGGGCCTTCGAAATGGGCAGTGCAACATAGAAGTAGGATCTCGATTCAGCATCAGGGGAGTGGCCGTGCTTCGGTCAGGCTGAGCTTGAGGGGTCACAGGGGTAGGCAGCAATGTCGGTGGCAACAAGTCTGCCGTGTTCTGACTGGAAGGACAGAAGAGGAGATGATGGGAGGAGAAGTGACTGTTTGGATGAGGAGTGCATTGCGCTTTTGTGTCTCGGGCGATATCTTGGGGATGGAGCGGACGATGTACAAATGAATGGCTGATCATGTTAATGGTTATTGAGGATGATAGAGCGGATGAGATGGAGAAGACAAGAAGTTTCAGAACCACGAGCTTGAGGAGGGCTACGACACAAGCACCAAAGCAGGGGAAGGGGGACGGACATAACACGTGACATGAATTTGAGGGGCGGTTGCCTTCTCTCAGTACCTTCAAACCGCCGCAATCTTTACTACAGGTGCCCAGCGCTCCCGCAAGCCAGCACCCCAACTCCAGTCTTCTTCATCACAACAGCCGACAGGGAATGAGATCACTTGTGGATGAAGTTACTGCTACCACGTCTTGTTGATCATTTGGAATCTCGCAAACAACTCGAACCAACTGAAAGTCTTCTTTATACATGCCGACTTGCTACCGCAGCCAACAAAATCTTCAACAATGGCGCCTGCAAGTGATCTGCCTCCAAAGATATCAACCAATATAACTAACATGCGGCTAAAGAAGATCTTGTGGCCATCTCTAAAGTTGGCTCCTTTGTCTTGGCATTACCTTGCCTTGTCTCCATTGCCGTCGACGGCCCAGGACCTGCAGTAATCATTCCCAACGACCAACATGAACCTCTTGGACCGACCCCCGACTTCACGCACTACCTATCGATTCAAAACTCGTCACCAGACGGCTAAGCGCTATTCGATACTCCCACGTTCTGTCCATCAGCCGCCGATCTCGCCTGCAGAATCGTTTCCATGGACTTGCCTACAACCATGTCATAAGACAACAGCATTAACCTACCCAACGCTCAATTATTCAAGAGACAAGTATTTTGAACACAATAGTACCAGGCGAATTGAAACCTCACATGCTTGAGGCGGGAGAGCCTCACAAAAGTTGGAAGTAATCACTGTCTCAGGGCTACAGCGATCAATGACAGGTGATTCTTACGTTCTCTTATCAAAGTCGGTCTAAACTTTAGGTCCATGTTATGTTCAACGGAATTATTTGTGTTGCATGACGTTCAACATAAATTCGCTGTTGAACCCTGAACAACCTGTTTGTACAGAGGGTTGGGACAGAGCCTGTTGTCGGTGTTCACGCTGCAATTGACTACTGGAGAATCTGAATCATACTTCAAGTCTCTTTGTTCACCTACCGTCCACTGAATATGACTGACGAACATCCGAACAGATTTCAGAACACAATCGAGTTATCAAGCGAGCTTTCTTGACCCAAATCCTCCTCCACGTTGTCAACCTATATAAGACCATCTTTCCGACTCTCCCAGAGATCTTTCCGGATCACCAACATCCGTCTACTTATCACAATCTCATTTTCCACGAACAAACACATCAGAATTACAGAATCATCGTCACTTCGAAACCAACAACCATGTCGCACTCTTTCGAGATCAATGGAAAGTCTCCTCTTGTCTATCTCCCGGAATTTCTTCTCATTTCATTCTTGAACAGGGCCTCTTTCGATGGGGCTGATATGGATGAGATCATGAAGGAAATCTACAGCATTCGACGATTGTTCCTTTCAGAACCACGTCACGAGTCCGAGGTCTTAAAAAGCGTACTCCGTAAGGGGCAGTTCCCTTTCACGCTGAAAGGTTACTTCAAGTTTGGTTTCCAGCCTTGTTCCCAGTGGATTTCTACGCAAAGTCGAGACCCAAACCGCGGCGAACAGTCAGTCATTGTCGGCTTTGCGGGGCGATACAAGTCTGAAGATGATACGAAAGATTGTCTGAATATCTTGAGGCTGTTTTTACAGCAAACACTCCAGTCTGTTGGGCCTTCAGCTTCTGACCCGTTTCCACGACCCCCTGCCGACCACTTGGTTGAATGGATCAAATGGACCGCAGATGCATTGTTTGCCGATGAGTTTCGAGATGGCATCTGTGACATGATCGGGATGCTTTGCACGATGGGTGATGTCATTGATCTCTATCAAGATCGCTTTGGGGCCCAAGGTCATCCAGAGACAGGGCCCAACAACGCCATTGAGCTTGCAATGCAATCTTACTGCCCCAGCTCTCTCCTTGAGAACTTTCTCAGGTATCGCCCAATTGGCGAAGGGCCACTGACCGCTAGGAGCAAGCTCTGGAGACGCTTCGGTTCTGATCTGCCTCGAGGAACGCATCGCGCTGTGTCAAACATGGAGTGGATCGTCGCTGGAATTCACACCCAGTTCTACGGCCGAAAGCTTGGTCCCTTCACTGGCTATAGCGAGAGGCTCAAGGGGCTCGATTACCCTGATGGCATTGCTGAGGTCTACAAGATCAAGGCTTATTTGCTGTCAAACGACTACTGTACCGATGAGATCGAAAGGAAGGCCCTGAACAACCTTGCCGAGGCGGTTACCAAGACCCAGGAGATGATGCCATTCACTGGCCGTCTTCACCATAGTGAGGAGAGCGAGAATGAAGGGTTGTTTAGACTCTTCAGTGCTGTGTCATGCCTCGCTTGCGACTCTTACAAAACAGAGTGTGAGAAGCTGACTGAGGAGTTTGGCCCACGACGCCATCAATTCACCATCAACGATCGATTTGATCCTCGAGTCGAATGGGTCAAGTATACGGCCGACGTCAAAATTCCCGAGCTGCAGAGTGAACCTGGAAAGAAGTTTCGCGATGAGGCCCTCGACATCTGGCGACGACTGATCATTGAGCGCGGCGACAACCGTCGATGGTGGGAGGTTTCGGAGCAGGATAAGTGGTTCGTTCCTATTGAAGATGTCAAGTCTGCTCTAAGAGCCGCGAATCCATCTGCTGCAGATGCTATGGGTCTGTAAGTGGCTCTGGTTTAAGTTGTTTGGCCTATATAGGGAGGAGTTTGGTGTTTTCGCATAGCTCCATGGCAGACGCTGGACGTCATCTACTCAGGAGTCTGGAGTTTATTGAGATGTAGTTGAAGAAAAACGTAACTGCATGAACCCAATTTTCGAATCGTACCATTGTGAGGGAATAAGATAGTGACCGCAATACTAATGTTGCAATAACCAGGATGTGAACCCCGCACGACAACCGCCGATCCCACTCAGTTGGGGAACCTCGATCATATCCTTCCTGATTGAGTATAGGGAACCGACGCTTATCAGCTGGTCAAGTTTCTCCATGATTGTTTGAGCGAATCTCGGTGCGGCTCTACAATTGAAGTCCGCATCCTTCTCGTCGCGCTGACTCGGTATAAAAGATCGACAGGGAGGCTTCTTCGCTTTTTCCCCTCCTCCAAGGCTCTCTGCTGTCAAGCCAATCATCAATCATGAGGTCCTCTTTGTCTCAGGTGGCGACAGCCAGCATCCTTCTGGCTTCAGGTGTCAATTCTCTCGCCGTCGCGCATCCTCACTCCTTGCGAAGCGACACGCCTGATGAGTCCCCGGCTCTCAAGATTCCTGGATTGCCTTTGCCGAACGCGACAAAGTCCTACTGGCAGGATCCTCCTCACCGCATCGCCAACCTCCGCACTACGAAGGATCTGCCGACAGATAAGACCTTTGACTATGTCATCATTGGTTCCGGCATCTCAGGTGCTGCTACAGCACACAAGCTGTTAGATCGCGACTCAAGCCTATCAATACTGATGATTGAAGCGCGAACTGCAGCTTCAGGCGCGACTGGTCGCAACGGAGGTCATTGCAAACCTGGCGACTACAATGGGATGAAGGCATGGGTCGAGACATATGGCGAGGACGATGCTCTTCGAATCGCCAACATGGAGCAGGACTGTGTCGACGACGTGCGCGATTTTGTCCACTCACACAACGTTTCAAGTGATTTCACAGACGTCGAGACGGCCAGCCTGTACTGGACTGATGATTCGTTCAAGACAGCCGTTGAGTCAATTGAGTTTCAGCATGAGCTTGAGAAGCGCCGGCCAAACGATGTTCCCAAGAACAAGAGGACTATCTGGAAGGGCCAGGATGCTCGCGACTACTGGGGATGGCCTGAGATCGTTGGAGCTGTGACCTTCAAAGCTCATACTCAGAACCCATACCATACCGTTTGTGGGATGCTGGAGTACAGTCTCGAGAAAGGTCTCAATCTGCAGACGAACACCATGGCGCTGAGTCTCAACCAGCTCGGCAAGAAGACCAAGGCTGGCGCGAGATGGGAAGTCAAGACGAACCGAGGAACAGTCAAGAGCAAGCAAGTCGTCCTCGCTACCAACGGCTTCACCCCTGCTCTCCACCCCGGCATCGCAAGCACAAACTTCACCATGCCCGTCCGCAACCAAGTCTCCGCCGTAACGCCCTCTGCCAATACGACCGACAACAAGGTCTTCCGACGAAGCAACAGCATTCCCGATCTCCACAGCGGCAACGTCTACATCGCCGCTCAGCCCCCGGGCGCTAAAAACGCCGGGAGTGTTGTAATCGGCGGCTCATCTCAAATGTCTCCCACGCGCGAACGCTACATCACGGACGACACCGCCATCAACGAGCAAATCGCCTACGTCCTTCACGGCGCAGCCCGTACGGTCTACGGGTATGAGAACTGGGGCGGTTCGACAAAGGTTATTCAGGACTGGACAGGTATTGTCTGCGAGACACCGGATGGGTTTCCTCTAGTTGGCGAGGTTCCGGCAGAGGATGGATTGTGGGCTATTGTTTGTATGAATGGGCACGGGATGGCGTGGGCTTATAGGAGCGCCGAGGCGCTTGTCGATATGATGACTGAGGGAAAGACGCCCAAGTGGTTTCCTGAGCAGTTCAAGGCGCAGCGAGCGTGGGAGGCTCAGGTTAACGACGAGCTGTGAAGTTTTGAGTAGAAATTACAAATTCGAGAGTCACTTTATGTCCAGCAAACATGGGCGAACTAGACCAAGGTTGAAGACCTGACTCGTGATTACATAATGCGCTTCTTATCATCACCAGCACCAATCTCGAGCCCCTCATCTTTGACTTCATTCCTCATTACTTCAAGATAACAAGCCGCAACAATGGCGCCACCTCAATTGAACATTAACCCGCCTTTACTGAACTCAGCAACTCCATGGGCCACTGACATCAACGACCTTTTGGCGATCGCCGAATCTCCCTCTACCGGCGCCATCACGACGCGCACGTCGCTTATCAATGGCTTCAATCACCAGCATGAACAGCACCAGTACCTCTTCTTCAACCCTGCGACTGTATCCCCCAATCAAGGCACCTCTTCCAACCAGATTCCACCCAAGGGCCACACAGAAGATGCAATGGCAAGCTTGAATAACCTGGGCTACAGTCCCATCACGCTCGATGGATATCTCAGCTTCTTATCAGAGATTGCCAATCGCCTTCCTGCACTACGAAAGACTTTCATCGTCAGTGTGACGGGCTCACCTGAGGACATACAACAAAGCTATGTGCGCATCGATGCTGCCTCGAAAAGCCTTCCTTTCCCTCTGGCTATGGAGGTCAACTTGAGCTGTCCAAACATCCCAGGCGCTCCACCGCCTGCGTATGGGGGCGCTGCTCTCAAGAAGTATCTGGATCTACTTCCCAAGGATCCTTCTGTGCCCATTGGTATCAAGACGCCGCCTTATACCCATCATGGACAGTTTGCAACCTTGATCGAAACCTTGCAACCAGCTGCATCGTCTCTAAGCTTCATTACCGCCACCAACACTCTCGGGTCGTGTCTTATTCTCGAAAACGACAAGCTAGGCCTCCAGTTGCCTGGTACTGGTGTTGGTGGCATGGCCGGTACGCCACTTCATCCTCTCGCCCTCGGTAACGTGTCAACGTTGAGAAAGATGCTCGACCAAGTCTCGGTACTGAGTCATATCAAGATCATCGGGGTTGGTGGAGTACGAGACGGGGACGGTTATCGAAGGATGAGGAGCGTTGGAGCTTATGCCGTGGCGGTGGGGACTGGTTTGGGGAAGCAGGGGCCAGGGGTATTTGAGAGGATTGAGAGAGACTTGAAGGGAGAGTGGAGTTTGAGCTCATTGAAGGAGAAGTTGTGAATGGTCAAACCGTGAAGGGCCAATGTTTGATATCGATAACTTTGAGAGTGGCGTTGAAGGGACTATTCATGTTCACGAGACGTGGTTGGGCATTGTTTAAAACTCTATCAACGCTTGCATTTAACATTTCTAAATCATCTATAATTACATCTAAACATGTATCATCTCTAATCTCTATACCCTCTAAGAAGAGTTGGAGTTATCGGCACAAGACCAGGCAGCAGAACCGCCGCTCGCGTTGTAAGAGTCGATAATACCCTTGATGGAACCATAAGTACCACCGACCATGAGGAAGGTACCGAGAACAATGACAAAGATACACCAGCCGACCATAATGGTCCACTTGGTGGTGCGCTGAGACTTGTCCTTGCCCTCAGCCCAATGGTCGTAGAGCCAGAGGCAGCCAAAGAGCTGCATGCACTGCAGTGTTCCGAGAAGGGCGCCGACGAGGGAGACGAGACCTCCGAATACGGGGATACCGGAAGCGATGACATAGGCGATAATGGCCATGCCAAATGTGCAGCTAAGCCAGACGGCCCAGTGGGTGAAAGAGTTGTCGGTGAGGTGCTTGGAGCCACGGAGAAGGCGAACGAAGGCGTACTTGGCGGGAACCTTCATAATGTCAGTACTGATTGTGGCAAATCAATGAGATGGGTCAACTTACGTGAGTGTAAAGAGTAGCAGAGACGATGAGTCCAGGAAGAGCCAGACCGTAGCTGACCTTCTTGATGGTCTTTCCAGCAGATCCGAGAGCGGGAGAAGCGACGTAGGTACCGCAGTAGTAGTAGACAACAATGCCGACAACGATGTAAACGACGGTGACAACGCTCTGGCAAAGGATCAAAGCCTTCTTGTAGTGCTTAGGCTCTCGCATCTCAGCAGCGATAGGGAAGAAGACGGGAGTTCCGCAGTAGGCAAAGATGAAGGCGGCGATGGCGGACATGGCCTCAGCGAAAGTTGGGGTGTTGAAGAGCTTGTAATCGGACTTCCAGACACCTTCCTTGGGGGCGAGGTCGGGGCGGTCTTGAACACCAACGGCGATGGTGACGACGAAGACTGTGCTTTGTTAGAGATGTTTGTGTAGAAGTTGATAATGAGACTTACTGGATGTGATGAGGGTGACAAGACCAACCCAAGCGAGCCAACTGACTTTGTCAAGTGTTCGAATCGAAGCAGTAACAAACGCAACAACACAAGCAACAGCCACAAAGACAGCAGTGCAAGTACCATGCATACTCAGACTGTTCAACGCGATCGAAATACCGAGCATAGCCGATCCCGCAATGCAAATCGTGAGAAGCGAGTACGAGATACCGTAAAATTCCCTTCCGAAGCGTCCAAACACAAGACCAGCTGCGTCGTCGATGCCGTAGACCTCAGGATGTCGCTGCTTGAACCGTCCGACGATGTAGTCTGACCACGTTGTGATGACGGCGATGCAGAGCATGCAGATGATGCCGGGGATGAGGCCGAGGGCGTCGAAGGAGGCAGGGATAGACAGGACGCCGAGACCGATTTGGGACTTCATCATCAGAACTGAGGTTCCGAGCCAGCCAACCTGTTCTCATTAGCTGTGTCTTCTGGTGTTGCATTCATTGGATGACGCACGTTTCGGTAGTTGGGGCCATCTTCGGTGATTGTTCCAAAGACTGCATCGTTGGTGACACCGGCTTCTTCACCGTGATGCTTGGTAGGCTCAGGGGCCTGATTCTCCGAATCGTAATGGCTCATGATTGCAGTTCTTCCCTTTGACAAGCTGGACAAAGATGGATAGACAAGAGAAGGGAGCCCAGGGACTGGAGAGTCTGGGGCACGCTTATATATCTAAACCCCATCGCATCTGGGGTAGCTAAGGTAGGTATTTGTTCCCACCCAACTACGTAAAAGAGTTTCGTTGGAACATTTGATCTGCTCTACCCCAAACTGACTCGCATCTCCGTTTATGGATCCTTGTGGATAACGTAAGAGATAGGGAGTTTTGGTCACGGTCCAGAAGTTGACAGTGCAAAGGCCCCATGGGGGCAGAGGATGCTGAGCGGGCCGAGTTTGTAGCTTATCTCGAACGGGTCAATCATTGACTCTTTTTTTCACAGCTTCTGAGCCGAGAAATACCGCCCCTCGTCAAAATTTTCTGCAGAGTTTGTCCACACTTTTCCCCTTTTGTGAAGAAGCACTAGACAGAGTCAGGTTAGCGGTTCCGCTTCTCCAATTCAGCTCGCGGCTATTCTCGCTCCAACTCGCGACTCCAACTAACTTGACAATCTTGTTGAACCCAAAGACAAGACAAGGACCGGTTGTTCCTGGGGTGAAATCTCGGGGCCCCGGGTGGCAAGGGATGATTCTTGTACGTAAGAGACAGAGGAATAAACGTGGCTATGGTATGATGGCAGTGTGAGGTGACCTTTTCCCCAAGTTTTGAGGGAGAGACGTGAATTGCTTGGTGCGGAGGAGGCGCAGGTTACTCCAAGTTTTTGACGCCATATCCGCTTCTGCTTCTGCTGCTGCTGCTGCTTCTGCTTGGCTCGGCTTGACATGGGAGATTGTGCAGATTTCGGCACTTGAACGCCGTCTCCACTTGAGGCTGCGGTCGGCCCGAGACTCCTTCATAGAGTCCAGTTCTTACGGCCGCAGAAGGGATCATCGTCATCATCATGATAATCAGTATCACTCACTACCAACAAGAATTACAGCATTATCTCTCCTCCTTGTTCAGTGAGTAAATCTCAGTTCATGTTTATCTGACCATCCTTGAGCGAACCCATAAAAGCTATGAACACCCATCCCGCATTATCTCTCCTCCTTGTTCAGTGAGTAAATCTCAGTTCATGTTTATCTGACCATCCTTGAGCGAACCCATAAAAGCTATGAACACCCATCCCATCCATCACCACATGTTCCCATCCCCCTACCTGTGGAGTCATCATCAACGCACGCACTTCTAGACCCAAGTTCAACGGTGTTTGTACGTAAAAGAAACCACTTGATACATAATAACTTTGACTACATGTTTTCTTGGCGATTGTCAACGATAAACAGCGCCCCATGGGGAATATGGAGTTGGTCTCCATTGCGACACGCTGTGACGGCCAAGATCTTCAGATCACTACGGAGTCGATTACATCTCTTGGATCTTGGACGAAGCTTGAATCATGAAACCAAGAAAAATAAAAATGTGGCTAGACCATGTACAGGTTAAGCTTGTATTAGAAGTGAACTAAAGTGATCGCCCCTTAAACCCAGGTTTATTGCCTCACCAGACTAAACGACCTACCTAACACAGAAAAGTCTGCTCCCTCCCTCAGAAAATGTCCCGTATTCTCCGTCGCATGATGTCGGTCTTACCGAGCCTGCAACCTCGGGTCCGCAGCTACGCATGTCGAGATTTTTCTCTCTCCCCTTCCAGAAATTTTCTCAAGCGACGCTAGCTGGTCTTCTAGAACAACTTTGCTTTTGTCATTGGTTCGGGAGATGCCCGCCGTCATGGTAGGGCGCGCTACTTGCAAGGGCGCGGTTGATGACGATTTCGGACTTGACGCTACCCTAGAGATGAAGGAACACGTGGAATTGATCAGCAGTGACTGTTTCTGCTTTGTTGCTGTTCACATGGCTGTTGGTTGCATTCGTGATTGAGACTGAGTTCTGCTTGGAGAAGGATCGGCAGAGCTCATCTCTCTTGGAATGTTAAGCTTTGAACACCGAGCAACACGAAGGATCAGAACTGGTTAATACGCCGTGTTAAAGCAGGAAATTAATTACCCATCCATCCAATTGCATGCCCAGACTGTAAGGCTGACCACAGCTCTTGGCCGTTCTCAAAAAGGCAATTACCCATCTTGTCCATTCGTATACAGCGCAAAGGCCACCACCTGGTATTATCTGGAGCAATAATTCCCTCGAAGCATTGGTAATCAGATAAATGAATTCAGGATCTAGACTCTTGTTGGTAGTTCTTACGTCCATATTGATAGACATGCTAAGAAAATGGGCCGATTTCACTTCTCCACTTACGTCCGTGACCCAGAAATGTCGACGCTCCTTTTTTTCTCCATTAAAGACAAGGCCATGGACGGTTGTTATCAATCGGCTAGAATCTGACCTGAAACAGCGCTATCGATGGTTATATCGCAATAATCGCATTGCAGAAGCAGGTTAGACAAGCTGGCTGGTACACCAGATGTTGCGTGAGTGCGGCTGCAGCACTTCAGGGTCGTGGATTGGTGGTGCTGTCGGGTATCTCGGACCTCGTGCCAGAGATTGGGAAAGGGACAGAGAATTATGGAGATTGAAAATGAGCACCTCGGGTCCGTTGATGGTCCGTGATGACAATGCCGATCAGCGAAGAAGGGCGAAGTCATGTTTCAGAATGGTTTTCCTACCCTACGCCTGCATTGTGAATATGATCCTAACCTGAGTAACCATCATGTTGGCATTTTGCATGCTGTGGAGGAATTGATATAGAAACTGACCGAAATGCGAGAAAACTGGATGCCGTATGTGATGAATGAATCAACGGGCTGTAGCTAAACTGGGGAGCACTAACTATGACGTCAAGTCAGTTCAACTCCAGGCCTCCTCTCCTAGATCTTGAACAACGTGATTGTGCAGCAGAAACAGGGTGATTGACATCCAACCGCTCAGCGTTCAGAAATCTATAACATGAGTGACCTCAAGAAACCACAAGTAAAACCTGTACCCGAAGGCCATCGATGGATCCTCTTCGTCTCAGGCCCGACAGCATCCGGCAAGACATCAGTCGCCAAGTTCATAGCAGAGAAGCTCCATCTCAAATTCGTCGAAGGCGATGATGCATGTAACCCCCCGGTGTGAACTTCATTTACTAACAAGCTTCAGTTCCATCCAAAAACAAACATCGAGAAAATGAGCCACGGCCAACCCCTCACCGACCAAGACCGCTACGGCTGGCTGCAAGCCCTCCACGAACACGCCACGCACCATCCCATCGGTCCAGGAACAGAACATCTCGTCGTCACCTGCTCAGCACTCAAGCGCCAATACCGCGATATGCTGCGCGAAGGGTCTGACAAGGCCGGTGATTTGCGCGTTCACTTCTTGCATCTTGATGCGCCGGAGGAAGTGCTCACAAAACGAGCTGCTGCGAGGAAGGGGCATTTTGCAGGGCCTGCGCTGGTGCATAGTCAGTTTGAGGTTCTCGAGAGGCCGACGGAGGATGAGAAGGATGTTTTGATTGTTAGTGTTGATCAGTCGGTTGAGGATGTTCAGAGGGAGGCGCTGGAGAGAGTTGAGGAGCTGCTGGATGATGATCGTGAGTGATCGGATTACGGACGCGATAGTCTGAGAAAGGTTGAACACTTTAGATTGTAAACTAGCAGCGGGAAATCCCAACAGTACGACTTGAAATTACTTATTGTTTTGAGTCTTGGGCTTTGCAGTTTCAACCTCTTCCAATGCCCTCAATATCTACAATACTGCCGCACAAGACTTTATAAACCTCCAAGCCCAACATATCTCCAAACTGTGATTGCTTAACGAGATCATAATAAGCTGCCCGATTCTGCCAACTAGATACACAACAGTAGCATCCTGTCAACACTCAGATTGCTGTCAAGTCTCACAACATTATGTGCAACGTGAACAAATCATTACCAAGATAACCGTGTCTTGTCACTATTACTCCTCTTAGTAATTACAGATACATACTTCAACATGCTTAAAAAAGACTTCAATCAACCATCATATCATACCGCGCCTAATCCATCTATCGATATGCGCCACAAACAAAGGGGGTGGTTCCTTACGTCGCTTTTGATAGATGAACCACGCGTGGTATGATGTAAAGGCAGAGTCAAGTTTGACAAAAAAAAACATACAACAGCGGGNNCCACTACCTTTGGTCGTATGTATTAGTCCTGCTGTGGTGTCAGCCTATGTGCTGAAGCAGCATCGAATACCAGCGCTGTCGCGCATCTCCTACCGCCGCCTGTTCGGTGTTCTGGAACAGTATCAATGTCACTAAATAAAGTTTTTCACCTCAGATACTCCACGGCTGTGTCGTGCACCTCAAACTATTCACAGCAGAACAATCATTAAAACAATCAATTACGAGGAAAGACATCCGCTATGGTAAGCGCCATGACGCAGTTGAGCTGTTAACACCAGATGGTTGCAACCAAACCAAGTTGGTGCGTGCAGTGCAGGTGGATCAGCAAAGCCGCGCGCTGTCAGGCGCTAGGAACGCTGAGAAATTGAATTTGCGCCTGAACATTGCACCAATTAGAACACAGGTTTCGTGGTCTAACGGTTATGACTGCGGATTCTGATTCCGCCAGCGAGGGTTCGACTCCCTCCGAGACCTTTCCTTTTGCTTGTCTGCACTGTGTTCCCTTTCTATCCTTTATACTTGCTTTCATGCAATATTTTTATTAAATAATCCCTGTATTCCCAATCTGGTTTGTGATATGGTATTTAAAGGCCTAGCATGATTTGGCACAATTGACGTCCTGTTCTTGTTAGCAATGCGAATCCGATAAAAATAGTGAATGGGAAGTAAAATGTCATCCTGGCGAGGACATGCGGTTGAAACGTGTAGTTGTGTACATGAAGTTCGGGTAGCTGGTATCTGAATAGAAACCATCTTCAGGCAGATCCAGTTTACAGAGGATCGAAAATAAAAAGAATTCACAGGAGTTGCAGTATTGCTGAAAGCACCAAGGATAGAGAACAACACCAGGCCAGACTCCAACAATTTGTACCATCTTCACTTGATAATTCTCTTCGCACAAGGAGCCTGTTCACGGTACATTAGGCTTACGATCTTTCATTTACTCGTTTCTCACATTGAGCGGCTTAAGATGTTTTCATGTTCTGACGCAGCAAGATAGCCGCCTGGATATAAGACTTGACATGGACTGGCCTGTATTTTGCAAGACTGGGGACCATGATACCGTCCAAATCAAACGTCTGTCTTGTAGCTCTATATTTGGCAATGCTGGCTATTGTGATGCATGGCGCCAATAATGACTGTAGCATGCGGTCAGAAACCAAGCATGCAAAACAAGATATTCCGGAGAACCCAACAGAAACACGCAACAAAGCGATCAACCGATCCACAAATACCCTTATCTTTTCTGCTGCATAAAGAAACCAAGAAATTGTGACCAGGAACAATCCGAGTTTTCATCCTTGTCTCCAAGGAAGAGTCATGGAATACGTAGCAATGAGCACCTCATTCGGCCAACCATGCTTCCCAGAACAGAAAGTTTCAGGAACATCACACCCTCAAAGGGGCAACATCCTCTATCTCAAGATCGCGACCCAATTTAAGCAGTTGACAGGCCCGCAAATAAGAGATTTTAGCGGCGATACCATGTGGCTCAAGAGTCCACAGTTGGAGAGAAACCTCCGGTTGACGTTGTAGTGGAGGGAAAACGTCATTATTATAAGGGTCAATTTACATGTACCTGAATCATATAAAAGCTCTGAATTCAGGCTTTACAGTGTAAATGAGCAAAATTCTACTGAACTTGTATATTCACAATGACTGGGCATCAGGAACAGAATCATGATTATTTTTCGAAACCCGCGACGCCTTCGACGCCGGGACAGGTGCATCTTGGGAACGTCGCTAGTAGAATCCCCAGCACCATCTCGGACCGAGAAACAGCACAACCCGACCGTGCAAAGTCAACATACTCAAGACGGCGTGGACTTCAAGGATTACCATCCAGCTTCATGTCGCGAATGGGCAAACGACCAATCAGCCCAAGGCGCTTCACTAGAATGTCCAGCGGGCACAGTACAGCTCGCCCTACACTACAGCAACATGCATCCCAATACCATACATATGCCCCAGCCGAAGAGGGCTACTATGAAGAGAATCCTTGGTTCGGCGAGGCAGGCAAGAAGCCCATCTTCAGTCTTGGAAAACCCCTTCCCCATCGCGTTCGTCGCAAGGTGGTCAAACCGATCAAACCGGATGGGCAGGTTGATGAGGAATTGGCTATCGTCAAAAAGGAGTCTGAAGATACCCCGGCAGGGTACGCCTCGCGTACCACTTCAGGCCAGCCATACCGAATGCACACTCAAACCAGCATCGCATCACGCGACATGCAGAACCAGCAGAGTCGAACAACGGCCGCTGGAGTTGCGCATAACGAGAAACGTAACGATGCAGGACAACCGGTATTTGACTACGTCCCTGGCGAGGCAACACCTTCACATCGCGACCCCGCGTCGAGAGTTGCTTCTCATCAGCAAAGTAACCATCAGCCAGATTTCAAGATTGACGGCGAACCTTTGGGTCAGCAGGAGAAGCCAGAGGTTGAAGCTGGTGAGGCGGATCCGAACGACATGAGGAACTGGTGGGCTAAGATACGAGCCAAGCACCCTGAGCCACTTGCTGAATTTCTTGCTACTTCTGTTGCGATATTCTTAGGTCTCACAGGCACTCTGTCTGTGAATCTCTCTGCAAAACAATCACAGACTTATGGAACATATGAGACGTCTTGTTGGGCATGGGGTTTCGCATGGATGTTTGGCATTTACCTGGGTGGTGGCGTATCAGGCGCACACATGAATCCGGCCATTTCCATCTCTCTGTCATTGTTTCGTGGTTTTCCGTGGCGGCAGTGTTTTATATACATCCTTGCCCAGTTCATAGCTGGCATCGTCGCCGGAGCACTGGCGTATGGTATCTACGCCGACTCAATCCACTACGTCGACCCCGAGATGGACGGGATGTCGAAGACATTCTTCTCAACACCCCGAGAATGGGTTTCCCTCCAATCCGCGTTCTTCAACCAGGTCGTCGGCAGCGCCATCATGATGATCGCAGTCTTCGCACTAGGTGATGATCAGAACAACCCACCCGGCGCTGGCATGCATGCTCTGGTCCTTGGCTTTCTGGTCACTACCCTCAAGTTCACTCTGGGTTACAACATTGGCTCTGCGCTGAACCCTGCATCTGACTTTGGACCCAGAGTTGTTGCGTATGCGGTTGGATACCGCAGGTCAAATGTGTTTCACAGCGGATGGTGGTTTTACGGGCCCTGGGCAGCGACATTGATAGGGTCTGTGGTGGGATGTGCGCTGTATGACGGGTTTGTGTTTGTTGGAAGTGAGAGTCCGATCAACTTTCGGTTCAGTAGGGAGATTAAGATTAGGGCAAATAAGTTGCTGAGAAGTTAGCCTCGCTAGAGATATAAACCATGTTTTATTAATACCAACTGCCACGTTCACTTCAGTCTGCTGGTTTGTCCCCTCGTCCACCATTTATGAGATCCTGCACCTAGAGATGCGGCTGACAGAAGTACTCAATATCAGACACTCGCCATGGCGCCAGCACTGCTCTTACGTTCCGTGTCTTCCTCATTCCTAAACTCATACACTCTACCCTCATGCTCGTCCTCAACCAGCCAAGCTCTGATTTTATGATCTCTCCTGTAACCTTTCAAGCTCACTCTCTTCGTTGCGACTGTAATTGACGAGAAGCTCACCTCCCGCAACTCCTCAACTCCATCCTGCCTCATGGCCTTCATTCCATGCGCCACGCCAACAGCTACAATGACAAACGAAACAGCATAGACACTGACCAGAATGTTTCTCTTATAAACGAAATAACCCGCTGTCGTTCTTCTGACGCAGGGGTACTCCGTCCCATTCTTCGTAGGTCGTGTTCCAGATGGTTCATTCGGGTTCGCCGCCCACGACACGATAAGCAGCTGCGTATCCGACAACAACGAAATAAGCAAATTCTCATACAACCTCCGTATTTGATTCTCGAAATCAGGAACGGGCAGAAACTCATGCCGCCCAACCAACTTCGACGTCATAATCTCGGTACTCTTCCCTTTATCGGGAAGAGACAAGCCCCCGTGCAACAAATCTCGTAACTTCCGCCCCAGCGAGTGAAACGCTGCGATGCGTTGATAATTTCTCCAATCTTTGGGAAACACGTAGTTCTCCTGTGGTTCTGCAACAGTCTTGTCCAACGTTCCGTCGTCAGCTGAGGCGTCCACGTATGTCGTATTGATGACCTTGCGCAGATATTCCCGATTCGTGACGTTGTACGACTGGAAGCCCCGCGTGTATGTCAGACTCACAGTGTAATTGACCTGCCAGTGCTCGCAAGCCGAAATGATGGGTGTGAAGTCTGTGTCCCATCCTTTTTGGCTGCTGTTTTCAGCGTGCTTGATCAGGACGTCGTCGACAGTAACGTAGCCCAGCCAAATAATCGGCTCTGTTCTGAAAGCACCAAGATTCTTGGGAAACGGGAGGGTCTGCGATGGTCGATTGAAGTATTTGTCATGCTCGATCTGGCGTTCAGCGTAATCGGCCTTGTCGGCAACACAGTTGTAAGTATTCCAACCTTCAGGAATCATCCTGCTCATATTGAACGGGGCATCCCTGCCGTTGAACTGCTTGGGAGTGGAGTTCGTGCCATTGGCGAGTTGTTCACACTTGTACCCCGGACCAGTGAAGTGGATGATCGTGGAACAATCCCATCCTTTCCCGCAGACTTCATCCGCAACATCGTCTCTTTGAAGGGCTTGCCCTCCCGTAAGAACTCTTGATGAGATCTCGTCGAGGTATGCACTCGGACTGATCCAAAAGTCAAAGACGTCCGGGCCATCCTCATCTGGCAATGTATCGTTGTACCATGATATTCTGGCCCCTTGCATTATCTCACCGCCCTCTGCCTTTCTCCTGTGGGTCCACTTCCTCTTCGCCTCGTGATCGAAGTTCAGGGTCCGGACATTATGGCACGTCTTATCTTCATGCCTGACGACGCTGAGAGTCGCTGAGGTGAAAATCACCACAAATGGCGATATCCACATGTATAGAGCTAGAAGCATAACAAACCACGACTTCTTCCACGGTTCAGTGTTGAGGAGTTCAATGGCGTTGTGTGCTGCACCAAAGAGTGAGTCAACTGCATGCACGGAGAAGTTCCGATGAGCGACAGACGTCCAAGCAATTTGTTGGTAAGTTAGAGAGACCGCAATAGCAGAATTCGCTTTCGAAACAAAGGCAAGAGATTGCCCAAGCCGAAGCCACCAGATTTGATTCTTGGCCTCTTTACCACTAGACAGGTGCTTGTTGAGAGCGTCGTGGCCAACAGCGGCTGCTATGCCGAAGACGAGACATGCGACCATCAACCATCTGCTTCTGAGAATATTCGACCAAGTTGAAGAGCAGTGAGACTCTGTAGCTGTTGCAGTTTTGCTCGCTTCTTGATGGGGATTGAGAAGGCTAGTCTCACTGGTGGTCGTGTTCTGCCAGGCTGGGGGAGATGAAGAGTGTCGTAATGGAGAATGCAGAATGGAACTGCCTTCGGATGGAGACCAAATTGATGCCGATCTGAGGTCTTTCCCATGACCAGACTCTGAGGGACGAGAGGCATCATTCTCCATTCTCAAACGGGACTTAATCTGGTCGAAGAACTGAAGAGGAAAGATCTACATGGACCATGGGCCGCTCCAGGTATGATCAAGACAGAGGAAAATTTAAATCACATTTTGGTGACTTGGTGACTTGGTGGCTACCTATTGCGGCCTCCCATCGAGCCATCATGCATGTCAAGCTGATGCATGCGCACTGCATACCGATCTCGACAGATAGTTCAGCTTCAGCCCTTTTTGATCTCATGTGCAGGTGAATACGAGAATGACGGAAATATGATCATGGCAGTTCATGGGACACATAGGGAAATACTAATTGGTTGTTGACCAAGAAACCGTCTTCGGCAAAGGTTACTGCGTCTATTCTTAGGACCCATGAGTTACACAGAACGTTTGGCATGGCCCACGCCCCCAACTTGCTTTGTTTTCCCCATGGAATACAACTAACCTTGAATGATATGGAGTTCCACGACGTTTCGTGCGACTTGAGATCAGACCGGCAGTTCGGTCTCCGTAAGAGAGAACTTTGTTTTGAAGCAAAGCGATAACATAGCCTCAATAAGGCATTCTTGTATTCGTTGGGCTGTATTTTGTTTTCCAGGCGCATCACTTGCGCCTCGATGCCAGCACAGTCTGACTGGGTGGTGCCTTGGATTGGTCAAAGTTCCCGGTCAATGTCTTCAGTTTCGCCCTGAGTCTCTTCGAAATGTCTTGACCAACATTTACCCACATGCCTGTCGCACTGTTAGCTCAATTCCACCAAGCCCTTGTGATAGGTTGCAACTACGAACTTTTGCCTCCTGAGCCTCTGGAAGTGCCTTGTTGACGTGACCAGACAGGTTGTTCAGAATGGCCTCATCTTCTCCAATGCCCTTGAAGATCTTTCATGAATTACGCGGCTGTTCCTAATCTTCATCTTCGACATCGGATGAGTAGGCCAGAACTCTGCTAACCCATTCGCTTTGTGCGATATCGGCAGGGCCACTTTTGACCTTGCCGAACAAGGGTCGAACTGCACTTATTAGCATTTCCTTTCAGACTCCATCCATTAAAGATCTCATACCGTAATCAGGGTCTGAACTCTAGTTCCTGTTGAAGAGTATTGGTCCTTCTCTCTATTATGGTGAGTATGCATTCAGAGGCCGATTGCATGGAAGTTACTGGTAGTTAGGTCCAATGCGATAACGTGGAGCATGATGTCAGTCGACGGGGCAATACCAGGGATAAAATTCTAAGGCGAGAAAGCGGCCGGTTCGACATCATGGAAGTGGTTTCCTAGGTTCTTGTTCAAAACAAGCTTTCCAACGGGAACCAAGGGGCAGTCCTTGCGAGGCCAGATCTTGGTGATGTCGAAAATGTTCGGCTTGTAAATTTCCGTGCGATTTACAAAACAATTCACATCCTTGAGAGACTCCGGCACACGTCGAGGTGCCAGAAGTTGCATTAGACAGTGAGCGTCTTCTTGGTTGTTATCATAAAAGTCACAAAACATACTCGCATCAGCGGGGGCAGTCTGCAAATAACGTTTATAAGATATGATAAGCAAGGGAAACTTTGCTGGATCATGAATGGAAAAGACGGGCAAGTCGTTCCCGACAAAATCCAAATTCCCTTCCTCTATCTTCATCTTGAGGGCGAAAGCTCTAATGCCACGGAGGGTGTCGGAAGATCCTTTCTTGCCAGCCACCGTGGACAAACGAGCAAGGACCTGAGTTTGCTTGCCGATACGACGAAACGGCGCTGATGAGGACCAGTCTGTGATATTATGGGTACACTCGAAGGAGCCCATGCTCCAACGCTTTGACGAGGACGACGCTGATATCGTCAGTCAACCTCTTCTGGCGAGAAAGGCCGAGGAGACCTACCGCTCAGGAATACGCTCTCGGGGAAAGTGAGAAAGCGCCTCGATCAATTGAGTGCCATCCAACAATGCGAGACCACTGCCTCGAGCCTTTGGTCCACGAAGGACGACGGATGAGGTTGGGTCCTCGACAGGCTTGCCCTCTGCGAGGATATAAATGGGCGCTTCATTCGACTATCATTGCCAGTCATGTAAGATAACTATCCTTTTAGACGACTGTAACTCACGTCCGACATTTTTGTTTCACTGACAAATATTTCAGTGTCAATTGGTCGTTCAAATGCCAGGCGCTTGTGACGCGATTATTATCGACTCGCAACACAAGTCAAAGGCGTCATAGAGGATCCTTTATGACTGCATTTTGAGTAACTAGTAACTAATTTCAGCGCTTCTTACCATTTTTACCTAAAATATCGGACTTCTTGCCGGGATGCTGGGTTGCATTGCAGCCAGCCGAGTTGCTTGAACTCAGGAGGCCACCTGCTAGCTCAACGATTTGACCGATGGGTACAGAGGGAGCACAAACATTCATTTCTCGCCGGTAGCAACACCAAAGCTGTGGCCAACCTTGAAATTGATGGGGTTTAAATTGCTCAGTTTACTAAGATTGATTGTTGTATTGTTGTAAACCAAGGGGGGAAATACTATCTGCTCCTCGACACTTATATCATAGCCAGGGTTGGATGCTGAATGACTTAAACTCTAGATCGATCACATAATCTAATCATCGACATCTCTCGGCTCAACATTCGCGACCTCCTTCTCATACTCCTCCAAACTCATGGGCACAAACTCCGTAGGTCTGGTAATAGGCGTGAACCCCTGCCCATGCTCATCAAACTCCCTCAATCTCTTTTTCGTGGCCTCTCTCTTGGCGTTCACACTGTAAATCTTGACACGGTGACAACTGCTGGTCACATGCAAACTCCAGTTCCAGCTATGTCGAACTTCCATGGGCTGCGTGTTCAGACTATTGTCCCAGCAGCGAACAACGAGTTCTGTCCAGCCTTCGTGGTCGCAGGGGACTTTACCGGTGAAGGTACGCCAGGCGTGTTTGTGCTTGGGGGAGAGGTTCTCTATGGGGACGGCGTACCATACGTAGCCGCCGTCGGAGGAGATTTCTACGCGCTCAGGCCAGCGACCTCCGCCTGAGTATGCCCAGCCTTGAAGAGTCAGTAACCTCTTCGAAACACACAACAGGAAACCTGCCTTTGACTTCAATTTCGCCGTCGTGGACAACAACTTCCTTGTTCCATGGCGACATGATGGCGCTGCTGACAGGCATCTCCTGGATCTGGATACCCACTGCAAAACAATCAGCGTCTAATTCGAGGAGTAAAGAAAGTGAGACTTGCTGGTTGGGAGCTGGTTATGCTTTCCAGTCTGCTGTTGAAAGTACAGATACTCCCTGCTCTGCACCGGAGCAAGACTCGGTTTCTCAATCGCCTTGATCCGATAAAGCCATTTACAACTCCTCGCCCCGATATACCCAAAAACAACAGCCCGCAACGGGAACCTGTGAATCTTTGGCAATGGTTTGTCGTTCATCTCCCAAGCCAACATAACCTCGTTCGCCTTGACCTTTGACCACGGCACTGAAACAACATAGTTCATGCACTGGCCTCCTTTGAAATACGTATCCGCGCCGTAGAGTTCAAGATGCTTGGCACCATCTTTCAGACCGCCGCAGTACTTGATGACTTTCTTTAGGCTGACGCCTGTCCACTTGGCTGTGCCGATAGCGCCTTCGGCCCAGGGGGCGTTGATCATTTCGTCGCCTTCACCTGGATACTCCACGATTTGTTCGAAGCGACGAGTACCGCTGCACTGAATGGTCACGAGTTTGGTCACTCTCGGAAAGAGGGATTCGTCTTGTAAATCTGCGAGGGTGAGTGTCTTGGGGTCGTTGACGAGCCCATCGAGACGGATGTCGTAGGCGCTTGCTTCGATGTCGGGGATACCGCCGTGATTGCGGACGAAATGAAGTTCGTTTGACATGATGTAGTCTTTGGTCAGAAGGCTTTTGGGCGCTTCTCCGTTGTAAGGGAATTCGAGAAGATGAAGCATTTCCGGATGTTTTTCCTGCGTCAGTCAGTGATCACTCACAACCCTTGCGCTCAGAGGGCTATTCACCCTGAGAACAGTCTCCCAACTGATCTGCGGCACCTGGTCCAGAACTCCTCCAACAGCTTTATGCCACAGCTTCCATCGCTTGCCTTCGAGAACAGGGTTAGTCGCAGGAAGAGGCTCTAACTGGAACTCAGGCGGAGGGGGAAATATGAAGCGCGAAAAGCGCTGGTGGGCTTTGGCCTTCTTCTCTGGGTAGTCCTCCCACTCAACATAACCTTTCCAGCCTGGTCTTTCGTCTTGGACTTCGAGGTCCGGATCCTCAGGGATGTCAGGGCCTTTCAGTTCCTCGGAATCAGAGGGGCTGAGTCTGTGGGGTTCGGTGTTGATCTGGATGCTGCTCTGGTTACGAATGCCGAGACGAGCGGGCTCGAGTCCTTGCTCCAGCTTCCACTCGTCTGGAGCCTGTTGATGGGCTTGTCGGTAAGGAATATCTGGCTGCATTTTGAAGACTCGGGGGATTGTAATGACTAGACAAAAGAGAGAGAAACAACGGTTCTCGGACGGATTTCATTGTTTGCGCGGCATCGTTATAAACTTGATGCGGTCACTCACGAATTGTGTAGGTCGCATTCTGCAAATTCTGGGCCGAGACCATAGTGACGCCAAGAATTGATGATAGAATCGTCACCAGTTCAAATCAGTATCCACAATGAAACTTGAGTGCAATTTCTACTGGCGGGAACGAGGTCGTGCCTCCTGTTGATGGAGCGATGTAACGGTTTCTTCAAGTATTTCAATGCATCAGCTTGGGATGTGCCCCAGTTCTGGAGTCATTGACGTCGCTGATGTGCCGGAGAAGAAACCATGATTGTAATAAAAAACCTATTTGCGTTTGATACCACCCGATACCAAGATGGTGTAAAACTTGCAAACTTAGCGATTGTCTAGCGCTTTCTGAGGTGCTACACCAAGCGCCGCGCCCGAGACAGTTTTTGGCGGCGTGCGCCGAACCTCACTGAGACGAAACAAACTGGTCAAAAGATCTATAAAAAGAACCGAGTCACATGTCTCTCAAGATCTTGCATCCTCCAACACTCAAATATGCCAACCGTCCAGAACAATCCTCGCCGTGGCGAAACCCAAAATCATTGATGATCCCGCCCGCTTTAAACTCATTCACATTCCTGTCAAGCACGCTACACAACCGACCAGCCACGGCACAATTCCGACCCTCTTCCAAAACCGGGACTTGAGGAATGCGATTTTCAGGGACGTCCCCTTGCATTTTCTCTAACGCGTGGCGCTGGGGGATGCAGGAACAGGCTGTGGGATGGCGTAACGGTTAACGGCAGAGCTTTGATCTAATGATTCTTTTTCCCGTACAGAACTTTTAGAGCATAGAGGTGTTGACAGCTATTGATGTTTTTGGTAAGGCTTGGTATTGATAACTGAACGGTAATTGTTCTCCGGGGCTATTGAACTTACTGTCTGTTCTGCGATCGCTTCAAATGTTCGAGACCAAAGAGCCATGATCGCGCAGCACATGCGCTACCCTATAATCGAACTCTCAATTGACCGTGAATATTTTTTCTGGTGTTCTTAGTCACTGCGAGGGCCCCGCGGTCGCTCCGTGGTATTCCCAGCCCTGGCAGCCATTGTCGCTGACGCATGTCTCACATCCAGCCATCTGAATCAATGTGTTCGCTAGCAAAACACCACTTCAACTACGTAACATGAGATCCTCATGACAATGCTCGTTACCAAATTCCAAGTTTCAAGCTGTAAAAATTTCACTTCCAGCCATCTCGAGAAACTCGTCGCGTCAAAAAGTCTTATCCCTTTATCTCCCGTGATGCCAACTCACTCTTCACAATGTCTCAATCACGCACCATATGACCAGCTCCCAACCACTCTGAAACTTGTGCTCCCACTGAATAATTCACTGAATAGCTCACTGTATGACAGTGATGCACGCTGAAATCTTTTGCGGCGGTGATGACGCTGGCTCTCTCCCCTTCACATCCCTTCAAGGGGACACGTTCTAGCCCGCCGCACTAACACGAACCCGCAATCCTCCCTGATTCTCGACTGACCTCTGGACCTTGGCACGTCAAAACCAATATTGCACGTCCTAAAAAATGTATAAAACTAATCAAAAGCCTCAGAGTTTTCGTCACTGATTCATTCTCATCACACATTCTTCTGCATACATAACAACAGCCAGCCTCTTGGCTTTCCTTTTGTTCTCTATCCCTTCAAACACCAACTCTCCTTCTCACCATGAAACTCTTCAACGCCTTCGCTACAGCGCTCGGTCTAGCTGGTCTAGCCCAAGCCCACATGGAGATGACATATCCTGCCCCCTTCAAGAGTAAATACAACCCCTATGCCGGACAAGACATCGACTACAGCATGACTTCGCCTCTTAACGCCGATGGAAGCAACTTCCCCTGCAAGGGGTACAACTCTCTTCTCGGCACCCCTGAAGGTTCACCTACCGCTACGTGGCAAGCTGGCAAGTCGTACAGTATCAGCATCGCTGGCGGTGCTGATCACGGAGGCGGTAGTTGCCAGGTCTCACTCTCTTTTGATCGCGGCAAGACTTGGGTCGTTATCCAGTCGTGGATTGGAAACTGCCCCAAGGCGCCGACTTCGAACTTTCCTTTTACTCTCCCGGTTGATACACCAGCTGGAGAAGCTCTTTTCGCCTGGACTTGGTTTAACAGGATTGGAAATCGCGAGATGTACATGAACTGCGCTGCTATTACGATCAAGGCTGGAAGTGGAACACCAAAGACACCGCTTAAGAAGCGACCTGCTATGTTCGTCGCCAACGTTGGAAATGGATGCGCAACTACGGAAATGGTCGATCTCATGTTTCCCAACCCGGGACCTGATGTCACCCTCACCTCGACCAACACTGGGCCGCCGGTCGGCAAGTGTGCTCCTGGACCAGGAATCCAATTGCCCTCTGCTAGTCCTTCTCCGACAAAGACGACTACTACAAAGAAGCCGACTGCGACTCAGCCAGCGGTGAAGTCTACAGCGTAAGTCGCGTGCTCTCTTTGCTTGATCTTGCTAACATGTTTCACAGCCCTGGCGGAGTTTTCATCACTGTTCCTGCAGCCTCCAAGACGACCCTCAAGTCAACAACCCGCAAGACAACTAGCACCACGACACCAGTCAAGCCCGCACCGACCAAACCTGCCGCTGGTGTCATCACTCCCGGTACAGCTTGCAAGCCAGAGGGTTACTGGAACTGCATCAAGACAGGAACTGCTTTTCAACGATGCGCTTCGGGTACTTGGTCAGTCGCGATGGCTGTTGCGCCAGGAACAAAATGCGTTCCTGGGCAGAGCATGGAATTCACGATCGTGTATGCTTGATGATCTTGTTATGGAATCGTTCTTTACATTGTTATGTTTCTTATGTTTGATACCTACATAGAAGGTAGATAATGAGCTCCCGAATGAAAATGCAGTCACTTTCCTTAATCAGCCTGAATGCTCACATCACATGTCCCGCCCTGTCAAACTCTCCGTCGTTATCTTCAAGGGTCCCTGCGCCATTTTCCACGCCATGGGTGCGGGGCTTGAAAATCATCCGAATCCACCCTTTCCTCAAGATTACTACGCTTCTCGCCTCGGAACATTCGGGCAGCAACGCTAAAACTTCAACTCTTTGATCATGGCGGAACCAGTGACTACGACGCAGGAACCGATTGAGCCTATTGCTGCGCATGAGAGGGCCGAGGAGGAGGATGAGTTTGAGACGTCGGATTTCGACTCTGCGACTTTGTCGTCTAGTTCCACGAGTTTGAACACGAGTATTTACCAGCATGCTTTTGAGAATGGAAGACGCGTGAGTTGGACGGCTTGGTGAGGTGACAGATGTGCTGATTTAGGATAGTATCATCAATATCGCCATGGAACGTATGCGGCCAGGAATGCGCATTGCGGTTCAAGACTGACAGGAGTAGATATCCTATTCCCAACGATGATGCGGAGCAGAACCGCGACGATATGAAACACGCCATGATGTTGGAGCTCACCAAGTAAGAACAACTCATTGTATCACGCAGCGACCGAGACATTGACAATTCAAGCGGCAACCTGTTCTTCTCGCCTATCGTCGAAAACCCGCAGAAGATTATCGATCTCGCAACCGGAACTGGTATCTGGGCCATCGACGGTAAGTCAGACCGCTCTTTCGCAAGACTTCAAGACTCACCATCCAAGTCGCCGATAAATTCCCCAGCGCATCTGTGATAGGAGTCGATCTCAGCCCCATCCAGCCTTCATGGGTCCCCCCAAACCTCAAGTTTCTCGTCGACGACATCGAGGACGACTGGATGCACGGCAGCGACTTTGACTTTGTGCACATGCGCTGCATCAGCCCCTGGCTGAAAGACGAAGTCAAGGTTCTTCGTCAAGCACACGAGTACGCTCACCCATCTCCCCACCTGTATCTCATCTCACGTTCAACAGTCACATGAAGCCTGGCGCCTGGATCGAAATCCAAGAACTCGATGCCCGCGCCAACTGCGACGACGGCTCCCTACCCCCCGATGCCCCTCTCGCCAAGTTCTTCGACACCGCTGAGGAAGCCGTAGCCAGCTTTGGCATGAAATTCCGCGCAGGTGAGAACTTGCGCGAACCGCTTGAGAAGGCGGGCTTCACCAACGTATCCTGCAAAGTCCTCAAGGTCCCAATCGGAACATGGGCTAAGGTAAGCACCCCAGCCAGTTGACCCGAACAAGCTGATCCTCGTTAGGACAAGAAGCTTCGCCTCATTGGTTTGTACCTCAAGACCGCGGTCAACGACATGTTTGGCGCCATGGCTGCTAAGCCCCTGCGCAAGGTTTTGGGGCCCGAAGAGATCGAGGTCTTTTTGGCTAATGCGCGAAAGGATTTGAACAATGTGAACATTCATTCTTATGAGAACTATTACTTCTGGATGGGACAGAAGGCGGCAGAGTAGAAGGGCTTGGTTGAATAAGTAGCCTTGGAACAAGTTCTTGTGCGATGTCAGTTCTCTGTAGCCACGCGTACTCTGGAGCGATTTCATTAAGGAATATCTGAGTTATCTATTACCTTGAACACCAATTCAGAGCTGCTGCAGCCTCTTTTACAATCAATATTGCCAGGGTCTTCTTCATGGCGATTGGTTCAAGTTGGGGGTTTCTTTCAGCCGCATGTAATCCCAAAACCCCGCACCCGTCACTCACCTCATGACTGTACATTAAGCGAAAACCGCACGAATACCCTAACGACTTGGCATGTAGAGATGGATCCTATTAGTGTTGTATCCAGTGCCGTTTCGCTTATTACGACCGCTATATTGTTTCGCAGCTATGTCAAAGGAAGAGAAGGACTGCTTGACAGGCAGAAATGGAAGAACAGGGTTCGCCTTGGTCCCGTCGGAAAGCGGTTTCACCGGGTTTGCGATATTGCACTTGAAGGAGCGTCGTGTTGGCAATCTCTTCAGGACCCTGAAGTAGAAACCGTAACCGAAGGCGGAACCGTAACCCAAGGAGAGACAGCACATCATCTACCCCCGCAGAACAGTCAGAGTATACGGCTGACGGTGGTAGAAGAAGGGTCAGATGGTCCCGTGGACACATTTCCAGTTGCTACGGGTTTTATGCAACTTTCAAAGGAATGGCAACAAGCTTCCCCGGACGCCTCGTATCACGTCACAACGTATGAGACAGTATGCCCAGTTAAATCGATAAGACTCATTCGGGTTTGGGAAGAAGAACAGAGGAAATGCGGTAAGTCTTTGCTGAACTGCGTAGACGTCTTTAACGGTATCAGCTCGCATCATATGCAACACGTATGCTCGAAAACAACCCAAAGATGGTTTCCCAGACTTCTACTCTGCTTTAAGAGCCAGGATGGAAATCAAGTCACTAGATCCATCTTACATTACTGTTCGAACCAAGGATAACTGGAAGCAACTATTCCTTTTGCAGTTCCACCACGCATGCCTGAAACTGTTTATCGAATTCCTTACTGTCTTGGAAACGGATGAAATCGACCATGCGGATGATACAGCCACGGATCCCAGCTTAGCAGAGCTTCGACAATGGAACTTGAAAACTATCATCAAGCGATCGTACGAATATCGAGACCTTGCAGAGATGGGCCGCAAGTTGATATCCACCACGGAATCTCTGATTGATGTATCACGATCGTTACCTCCAGTCGTCGACTCTCCAACTCATACGAACAAATTCATGGCCATTGACATGGAATTGCGAGGTTTGTGCCGGGAGGCAAACGAGCAACTCCAGAAATTCTCTGATCGGCTCGACCACGATCTCAAATACCTCGAACTCGCCCGGAACATCAACCAGAATAGGGGCGTCCAGCAGCTTACCCTCCTAGCCACCATCTTCCTGCCTCTATCTCTCGCAGCTGGTGTTTTGAGCATGCAAACGAGGTTCAAAGATCTAGGAACACTGTTGTACGACTTCTTCGGCGTGGTGGTACTACTCGCGGCTATCGTTCTCATTATCATGATCCTGTTGAGTCTTGTGGGTGTTGTGAAAGAATTGGATAGTAAATTTCTTCGAAATGAATCGTATAGAAAGAATTTCCGAGGAAAGGTACTGTTAATGGTCAGCATTGGGTTCTTTGTCTTTGGAGGGCTAGTATTGTCGTCTTTCTTGGTTGGAATGTTCAAAGATGTTTCGCTTGGGGCTAGGATCTTGGGATACGGGGTTGCAGCGATTTGCGGCTTGTGGATGGTTGCCTTGTTGCTCATCATCGGTGGCATCGTGACTTTGGATTTGTGCTTTTGAGGAAGAGGTTGCCCGTCAGGTCGTGGATAAACTCATGAGCGCGACCAGAAACAGGAGGCTGAAGCTATGAATGTTGTTTTGCATTGTTAGCCTGAACATACTGAGTGTAATAAGAACAATAAGAATGAAGTCAAGCAGATGTTCAGCATCTCCTCTTTGTGTAAATTAGTGAATGGGCTGCTCCCATCTTTTACACTGCTACAATTCAGGGGGGACTGATGTGAATGGCAGATATTTAGCCTCCGTTTATCCGATTATTCATGCCCCGCCATATTTAGTGACGAAAAGTTAGTGCTGCTTCCAACCTCTCTCGTCTTTTCGCAACCTTCCAACACTTCCTTCACATTCCACCAAAGATTCTTTTCTCAACATTCAGCACATTCAGAAAACAGCAGCAAAGCGTCTCAAGCAAAAGTTCCTTGGTACCTAGGCATGTAAGTCCTTCTCGATCTTTTTATCGTTTCTTTTCTAATCTCTCAAAGCAACGCACAAAATGTCTTTCATGGATGGCCTGTCGGGAATGCTATTGCATCAGATCATGTGCAGCGACTACAACCCTGAACGGCCCCTGAACGTGCAGGACAGACCTATCATCCTTCTTCCCGCCGGTCACCTTGATTCCGTCATCGAACTTCTCCGCAATAGGGGACACTTTACCCATGAGGCATGGGCGAAATGCCTTGCCTCATTGGAGAGAATCAAGGACGGAGATGCCGAGCCGGACGTTTTCCCCGTTCTCGACGCAATGGAGGAGGCCTTCAAAGAGGTCATCACTGACCTCAGAGAGATATCGCAGCTCAATGACGAGGCTAAGGAGGATGTCAGCATCCTCCTCCGACCGGAGTTGGACGTACGAGGTTAGGCACCTCTTACCATGACTCGGATCGTGGGAGCCGAGGAAGCTAGTGAGTAAAGGCAGAAAGACAACAGAGGGAAAGTATTCACTAACAAATCAATGCACTAAGTCATCCACACCTTTCACGACGACATAGTGAGGGCTGATGAAATCCTGCTCGGAGGAGCGAAGGACGACAAGGGAGAGCCTGTCGAGAGGTTCTTGGGGGTTGCTATGCTCTCGCAAAAAGTGCTTCCGCAGCTGGAAGACTTCCTCGCAGTTCAAAATAACACAGACGTTGTGTTATTGATGATCTTGGAGATCGTCAAAGCACAACGGATCGTGGAGGAACACGGCGAGGGCAAGTGGCTGCAACCGCTCAAGGATACCCTCGGACAGGCTCTCTACGAGCAAATCCTTCAAGCTGGAGAGGCTTGATCGGTGACGATAGAGTCGCGCCGCTACGAGCAGTGCGCTGCTGTGGGCTCTTGCAAGAAGATGTAAGCACTTCAAAACCCTGTTTCGCAGCTCATTTTGCTAATCGTTCCTGGTTTCAACTTGTAGGCCTGCTACTGCTTTGCCTGCCGCCCTGTATTTTCTCGACTATTCTAAGGCCCACGATTCTCTAAGATACGGAACTTGATGCAGCAGAATAATGCCTTGGTTCTTGGCTGTGCGCAGAGGAGTGTCATCGTTTTTTATGTCGACGATCACGGAAGCAGACTCTGTGGGAACACAAGCCAAACGATCTCACGATTGATCCAGGACGAAGACTAGAGCTGAGATCAAAGTCAAGTTTAAGACCATCACGTTTAGCCGCGCGACAGCCGCCGACCAAGTCAAGCTTATAGGCGACTAGACGTACATTAATCAGCTCATATAGAGCAAGACATATTTCCCATCTCACCAGACATGACAAGACTGTGTAATAACCTAACCGGTGATTCCATACTTGAGGCTGAATCATTATTGTGAAAGCACGACGATCAATATTGATATGTAAGACTTGTGATATGGTGCTTGACTGGCTTGAGGATGGTTGGCATAGGCTGCTGCTGATTGGCTGGCCAGAAAGATAAGAGATAAGATGTCGAAACCTTGACGAAATTCGAGACAATTCTTCCCGAAACCTTGCTACCATGTATCAATAGAGTGTCAAACATGTCTAAGGCATTTCCCGTCCCGCCACTGTTGACTGCATCCTTTCTTACGACCCATTCATACGAATGATCTCCCTTTCTCTGCTGCAACACAAACAATTAATACCCATCGACAATTGGCTCCCCAGAAGCAAACAAGCCCAAACCGCATTCGTTCTAAGCCGCATGCCAGCCCCACCCAAAACCAGTTTCTTTATCGTGTCACCCACCAAAACGTGCCTCGCTTCCCACGAGTTCCCCTCAATCCCCTTTTTCGCTGTTGGTCGACATCAGATTCCACCATCACACGCAGAACGACACAAGCAGAGACATAGCCCAACCCTTATAGATACTGTTGGTCACGCTCTGCAGAATGCCTGAACAACCCTCTTCTCCTACTCCTGCTCCTGCTGCTGCTGCTGCTGCTTCTCCTGCTGCGGCTCGGTCCGATCTAGCGCCAGCCGTTGAGTCAGGTCCAGCGCCGCAGCCTGAGTTAGTTCCCGCTGCTGATCCACATGTGAGTTTTGACGCAATTCCTCGTATAGAGAGAGATACGTATTGTATTTCGGCCTTGCTGATACCTGTCAGGATGGTGATGAGAGTGAGACCGACTCGGCTGTTGGTGATGATGCGTATGGGACCCTTGCCGATACTACCTCACCGTTGCTGACCAGTCTGCAGGGCGAGCTCCACTGCCTCCATCACCTCTAGCATCCTTGAGTACCGCACTATTCAGGGCCGAACGTTCCATAGTGATAGACATCCTACCGAGTACTTCACCCCCAACGATGAGCAGCAGTCTGCGTCCATTGACATCAAGTACGTGACGTTTTCCCAGGGCTGAATCTTGCTGACAATCCTTAGCCATCACGCTTTAACGCAGCTTCTCGGTGGAAAGCTCTTCCTTGCCCCTATCAAGGACAACGTGCAGGTGAGTGCATGTATCATTGGTCTTGTGACGTGCTCACACCCATTAGAGAGTACTCGATGTAGGAACCGGAACAGGTGAGACTTGCATACATATCGTACGTTGACGTAGCTGACCAGGTACAGGCATCTGGGCAATGTAAGACATTTCAACCCTCCGTCACGATGACTGCTCATCCTTCAGTGACTTTGCAGACATATACCCCGAGGCTGAAGTCATTGGCTCTGACCTCTCCCCCATTCAGCCAAGGTAATCTCCCCCTTCCCTACCCAGACATCTCATTCACCATTCCCAGCTGGGTTCCCCCCAATGTCAAGTTCGAGATCGACGACGCAACCCTCCGCTGGACATGGGACAACAACACCTTTGACTTCATCCACATCCGCTATCTCTTCGGCGCCATCAAAGACTGGGCATCCCTCTTCAAGGAAGCGTACCGCTGCTGTGCTCCCGATGGCTGGATCCAGTCCGCCGAAGCAGACGTCCACATCCGAAGTGATGACGGAACCACTGATGATATCGACTGCTTGAAGCTCTGGGCGAAGCTCTTCACTGAAGGCGGCGCTGCGCTTGGAAGCCCCTTCTTTGTGCAGGACGGTGACTTGCAGGAGAAGGGCATCCAGGCTGCTGGGTTCACCGACATCAAGAGCATTGAGTACAAGGTGAGTTACACTCCGGAGATTGCGAGCCTAGGCTGATGGTTTAGTTCCCTATTGGCGGTTGGGCCCGTGACCCTGAACTCGCTTCGGTCGGTAACTTCGTCCGCGCGACTCTCGAGAACGATCTCGAAGGTAGGTCTCCTAGACATCAGCCTTCTTCCTATACTGACAAACTCCAGGCTACACCCTCCTTCTCTGGAAGACCATCCTTCAGTGGCCTGAGGACGAGTATCAAGTCTTCCTCATGGAGATGCGCAAATTCCTCAGAAACCGCAAGGTTCATGCCTACATGACAGTCCGCTACGTCTACGGTCGCAAGGCAGAGGCTACTTGAGGACTTCTTTACGAGCTTTCATAGAAAAGATCATTTGTGGGAGGCCATTTGTGTTTGAGCATGAGAGGAGAATTGGATGACTTCTATAGCATACGTACAAATAGTTGTTTCCTAGAGTTCGAATTTGCATTGCGTTTGCCTCACTTGGCTTCGTTCTTCCCCTTTTTGACGCTTTTTGAGTGTCGTTTGAAGTGCCTTGCGAGAGAAACGGTCCAGTATGAGATGTATCAAGGCAACAATGAGCTTTCTTCTTTCTCCGTTATCGTCACAGCGCCCTTGAGCATGTCGATGGGCCATTGATGAGAATGGGCCGAAGGGGTCATTCTGGGCTCCTGCAGGCCCTCTGTTGAGCTATCATGTTCTTTGAAGCCAGATAAAATACAATTTTTGGACACTGAAGCTTGAAAATTGGCCCACGGGTTTCTGTAAAAGTATGCTGCGTCTTCATTGGCGCGCTCGGAAACTGAGCTTCGCCATTGGTTCATCTCCGCCGATACAGTCAGACCCAACCCTCTGGACCTATGGAGTCGAAGGCTCATAAATCCCGAGTTTCTCTTTTTCAACCAAGGATTCATCTTGACGGATATTTCGGATTTTCAGGTCCCTGACTGGTTCAACTTCGATCGGTAAAAATGCTGTGTCTTCCAAATTCAGTCTAATGAGGTCACAACTCGTGGGAGGTGGTACATGTTCCGCCTTGTGCGCCGCCAGATACCATGAACATGCTGCTTCGAGATACATTGGCACCTAGTGCTGACAAGACGTATTGTGTCGGTATGAATCACACAATATCAGAATGTAACCATGCTATGTCGGTCGAGCTCAACCGCCAACGAAATGGAATCCTGTGGCCAACTGTTAAGGGCTACACTCCTTCGTATTCTCTCCTGCCTTACATGCTAATCACAGTCATTATCTATTTCCCTCCATGCATCCCCCTTCAAAGGAGAATAGAATTCCAATAACTTAATCTTCACCACGATGGCGAGTAACACAATATTCATGTCCCCTGAAGAGTCGCAGCGTATTCAACGCACAATCCAAGATTTTGCAAGGCTGCGTGAAGAACAGGCAGGCCAGTCGAGGGCATCTACAGACCCCAAGTCCTTGATTGAGCAGGCTATCTCTACGTCTCTTATGCAAGAGATGTCTTCTGCAGCCTTTGGATTCGGTGTGCCAAGGAAACCCCGAGATACTATGGTAGCTTATGGCATAGGCAAGCCATATCCTCCAAGTACAGCCAGACTTGCAGACTTAGAACCCATGGGAATCAAGGACCTGCGAATGGAAACGCACCATCGGGGCTTCTTCCTTTCCATGCGCCGTGTGTCACCTGTAGCTATACTTCAGGCGTCGTCTTGGACTGTCGTCAAAGATCATTTCTCTGACGAGTCGGAGCGGCTGGAGGTCTTTCTCCATACGTCGCAGTATGGAGAGAATACTCTGGAGGTAGCTTCTGAGCTTGTGGTCAAAGAGCCATACTACACGCTTGATGCTCAAGGAGAACCCACGATTCGAATAGACCATCCATCAGATCTCGTCGTCGTCGCGGTCTCTGAGAACCCAGACTCATGGCGGCACAAGGAGCAGCATTCTCGAAGACCGGACCTTGTGTCTCCGGACGAATACAAGAAGAAAGGCAACTTTGCACTTCTCAAGAAAAAGAACCATGCCGAAGCTTACTTCTGGTATACAGAGGGTTTGAAGCTGGCAGAGAGTGACGAAGGAGGAAAGACATTACGCAAAGATTTACATCGTAACAGAGCTCATGTCAACCTCCAACTTCAGAGATTTGATGAAGCAATATCGGATGCCTTGGAATCTCTGACCAGTAGCGAGACTAAAGAGCTCAAGTCTCTTGACGCCAAGGCCTATAATCGTGCAGGTCTTGCGGCATATTCTCAAGGCGATTTCCTCAAGGCTCGACGTTACTTTGAACAGCAACAGAGGCTCCAGCCTGATGACGAGCAACCCAAACTACATCTACGAAGAGTCAACGCAAGATTACAGGAGGAGGCTGACGGCGCCTACAATGTTAGCAAAATCGTGAGCAATTTGTCCATGACAGGAGGTAGACCCGATTCAGCCACCTACTATGGTCCAACAGAGATCAAAAACAGCCCTGGGGCTGGTCGCGGTCTTTTCGTAACCAGAGACATCGAGCCAAACGAGACAATCCTGTGCGAGAAAGCCTTATGTGCGGCCTGGAGTCACGAGGCCGAAACGTTCACGGCGCTTGCATGTGACTTTCGGGAGGACACTGCAATCAAGGTCTTCCCCACTGGATTGCACAAAGCCGTCGTGAAAAGGCTTCTCAACAATCCATCTCAGGTTGATAAAGTCCTTAGTCTCCATGGAGACTACTGTGGACTTGGGGCAAAGCTTCAGGAAGTCGATGGCTCACCTGTGATCGACACGTTTCAGATACACGATATCATCCAACGCAACGCCTTTGGGCTGGGCCAACAAACCGGGGATGAGGACGTCAGCAATGCAACCACTGGTCTTTGGATACGAGCGTCCTATATCAACCATTCTTGTATTCCCAATACGAAGAAGGATTTCGTTGGTGATCTCATCATCTTTCGTGCCATGAGGAGAATTGCAGCTGGTGAAGAGATCACCCATAGTTATGATGAGTTGAGTGACTATGAGGCAAGAAAGACAAATATTCAGAGGACATGGAACTTTGAATGTCGCTGTCAACTCTGTCTTGTCGAGGGTGCAGAAAGCGAGGACGTCCGAGAGCGAAGACAAAAGGCTGAAGAGAAGGCAAACAACTTTGCAGAAACAAACGACCCCTATGGCGCGAGTAGGATCATGGTGAGAAGGGCAAAGATGCTACGTCAGACGCTCAACGAAACCTATGATGAGAAGAGCTATAAGGGATTACCGCGTCGAGCACTTGCGCTGATAGATGAGTGGCTACGTATAGCCAGTACCAGGTAGTTGACACATTTCGGAAAATGCAAGAGTGATATTCAGAATCCACACGCAGATCGTATCTTCTGAAACATGATCAGGAGGGAGATCATCATATCATACCTTGTCAAGTCGTTGCATGAAGCAACGTACTTCTCAGTATGTAAGCGCCAAGCCAACCAAGCATTGGACATGTCGTACGCGCAATCCGAGTATCCCGGTCCACTCACATGTCAGCGCCGAGACTCTCCAACTACCAGTGATTCCGAAGGAGGCCGCTGATCTGAAATATGCAGGCAACGTGGCGCAATCAGGGACATGTTGTCGTAGACCAAGCCTCTTGTTTATTTCGCCCAGCCTAGGACTTGCATAACCGCTGGGAGGAAAGATGCCGTTTCCGTTCTTGGCTAGGTTTTACCCCATAATATGCGGGAGGCCAAGGCGGTAAAATGCGGGCGGGAGTGATCAGATAGCCGACTCCTCTGCATTGTGTGACGTTGAGGCTTGTGAGGCCTCTCGTGAAGATAACTTCATCATCCGACTTTGTATCTTGGCACATATGCATGTCTCGTACAGGAACACAGCCTCGAAGAACGGAAGAGAAGGAGAGTGCGGGGTTGGAAGAGGGACGAGTTGTATATAAAGACGCCGTTCTGTGCTCTGCAATTATTCAAAACAGCTCACAGCATCACACTTTCACACTTTCACGCTTCTTCTCTTTCTCTCAAGCAACTTCTCTCCTATAAGCAACCTTCAAAATGGGCAGACTCGACAACGACAACTGGCTCTACCCAGGCGACAGCCTCACCAGCGAAAGCGGCAGCAACGAATTCAGAATGCAAGAAGATGGCAAGATTGCCATCTACTGGGATGGTGAATTTGTGTGGCAAAACACAGAAGACCAGCGTGACGATATCAAGGGCGTTCATCTTCAAGATGACGGCAACTTTGTCTTGTAGTAAGTGCTTCTTCTGATAAAAGGACATTGCAGGAGCTGATGAGTTATTAAGTACCCATGACGACGAAGCTGTTTGGGCTTCTGACACTTCTGGCCACGGCGATGAGGTCTATCTCGCTGTGCAGGACGATGGAAATGTTGTCTTGTACAAGGGTGAGGATGATGAGGCTGAGGCCATCTGGGCGACCAGCACCAACCAGATTTAAGCGTCGCGGGCTAGTTATACATATGTAGAGAAGATGAGGAAGGAATAAAATAACGGCATGAACAATTTACTCATAAGTGCCTCACGATGCAAGTTGGGATGTTTCTCTCAAGTCTGATCCAATCCGTGAAAGTTCAGGATTTCACCAATTGTCGACTGGATAGTCTCTATTCCGGAAGTGAATCAGACATCATCAAGAGCCACGCCCGGTTAGCTCAATCGGTAGAGCGTGAGACTCTTACGAGTACGCGATCTCAAGGTTGCGGGTTCGACCCCCGCATCGGGCTGTTCCTATATTCGATTGCGAGCGTATGCGAGGCTTTCATTTTTGCGTTTTTATCTACCATTCATTCGCTCCCTCCATTTTCTTACAATCATCCCACGTGCATTGTTGAATGGCTGGAAGCATAAAGTTGGGGACGCGTAATGCTTTAATTACCTTTGAGTTTATCTTTTTACTTGGAAAGAATTTTGAGTTTATCCTCCGCGAACCCCGCCCTCAGTTCTGTGAGGCTGTGTTATCGCCATTTCCGGAGCGACGTAATCATTTCATCTTTATGCAGATCATCACACTGTAATCTTTACGAATAACCATGCGCATCGAAAAGTATCCTTTATCTCCGCCTAGCTTGGAAGAGTTGGCAGCTAAACTTCACGCACCCTTGGCAGCCAATTATCAGCACTCCGCAGTGAGTGTTGTGCCATGTCCGGATCTTCGGCAAGCGCCCTATCATCTGGCTACCGAGGGGTTGTCGGGACATGAGAAGATAGCAGATGTAGGAGGTCAACCGAATTTGTTCCCGCGCCCAAAAATGGATTGCGTTTGGTCGATGACTGAACTTGCGGAGGCTATGGACATGGACCCTGCGCAAGGGGGGTTACTTGGTGCGGGCGCAGGGCCTCATCACATTATTGGGCAGAACTGTGAACTTGCACCTAATATTGGATGGCAAGGTAGCTTTGAGGATGTCAAGAATGAGAGTCGGTATGCAAAGATCGACAAGGATACAAGCGCTGTGCATGTCGACAAGAGTCCTTCCTTGGACTGCGCCCTGATGATCAATCTGTTCTGCTCCTCAGGCAATCCTGGACCAGTGATCAAGATCACAGCTCGGAGGAGGATCGGGTCTGAACGAAGCTTCGCAGAATGTATCCGAAAGGGTCTCCATCAAACCTACGGTGACGAGCAGACTGTCAGTCTCGGTGGACTCTTCTTGGTCAAGAAAGGCAAAGCAAAGTACCATATCATGCCCGACTTCCCAACCGAGAAGGACTTGCCATTCAAGAGTCGCAAAGATGTCGACGACTGGTTGACGTTTCATGAGTTTAATGCTCCAATGCTTTGCCTGTCAGTTTTGCATTCAACTGATCCCGGAGGAAGGATGGGTTTGCGGATTGAGCACACGCATTGTTACTCTGCAGACGGGAGAAATGCCGGAGGCCATTATCACTATGATTTGGACGATACAGAGGATGATATTGAGTATGAGGCATATTTCAATACTGCCAAAATGATATATCGACTAGACAGGCCAAATTGATTCTGGCGAGCTTACCCTGAACCTACCTGGGGTTTTGGAATACAGGTTTTCCAACCCCCCCACGGCGCCTCACCTGGGTCAGCGAGCCGTAGCAAAACTTGTGTGAGAGATACCAGTTTTGAGTTCTGTTCACCACTCCTGCTAATGGAAGTCAGTGTATAAAACCGTTGCGAATAACGGTGTTTGATGGGCAAACGGTCTACATGTTCTGGAATTGTCCAGTCACTCTCAACCAATCACAAGTCGTTGCGGGCGAATGGTTTAGTGGTATAATACTCCCTTAGCATGTTCTCTTCCAAGAGATGTCCTTCTGGGAGTGGTCCAGGGTTCGATTCCCTGTTCGTCCAAGATAGGTGGTTTGATTCCACCATTATCCGCTTCTTTTTTCTCCAGCCTTCCTTTTGACCTTTATCTTCATTTTTTTAGCGAGGTGATCAGATCATTGATCAAAACAATCCAGCAGATCCTTTCGCCCGGGTACTGCATGCGAGTCTTTCCCCAGATTGGGCAACTCGTCACTGAATCGCATGTTTTCAACTCGTGATGCTCGTATACGAGCTGCTGACAATCAGTCAGAACACCATGATTTCTCGTATCCTGCCTTATGAGACTGCAGGTAATGAATTATAAGTCAAATAGAAATAAAAATAAAGATAAAGCTCACCCTGGACCCCAGTCTCGTTTCTTTGCCAAGACCCTAAGCAAAACCTTCAAGAAGCTTGCAGCCGCACGGGATAGCCGATGCGGCTTGGAAGATACTAGCGCTGACTCTATCGTGTTCCAAATGCCCGGTTGCGACGTTGACAGGTGCTGCATGAGGTAATCCCCGGTCTGTAAGATCTGGAGAACAACGTTGCAGAATGTTGGATGTTGAAGCTGCATCAGCTGCATCATCGAAGGCTGAGCATGACCAGAGATAGGGATCTAGCCATGAAGCGGATACCATTCTGTATCGGGCGTTAGCCGAAGCCATCATCAATAGTCAACGGTGGCTAGCGTTCAAGTGGCACGATCCAGCCCGAAACAGGACCAACACCATCACCAACGTTGCAGCTGTTCTAGGCTATCAATTCGTGAGATAAGAGGCGTCTGCCAATGACCGACAGAAGGAGTCGAAGCATTGTATGCACGTGGTTAAGCCAGCAAATTGTATTGCATGATATGACATGCTGCGCAGTGTTATTTCCACATATTGTACACCTCCAACACGGCGCAAATGTTTTGTCCAACCCACGGTCATGTCCATGTCACAAATCGTGTGTCGCCAAGAAAAATAGGCGCATTGCATCGCTTCCATATCACATTACGCACAGAAACTCGGGCCCATCCAATCTATCAGCTCTGTCAGGTTTCAAGGATACGTCTCACCAGCCGTATTGTGCGACATTCTGTTCCACGCAATCAAGGGGCTATTTACTCCTTGCGGTAGTAGTAGATATCACAGGAATTCCGGTTTTCCCACGGCAAGTCGGCAGTTTTTAATTGATTGCATGGGGGGGGGTCCCCGCGGATCGCCGTGCCGAAGAAATTCATGTCCAAAAAGAGCTTGCGCGGCTTGACTCGCAGAGTGGACCTGGAATTCAATAGAGGCCGGGCTTGTTTCTGTTCAGCTTCCATTGGGACTGGGTACAATGATACATACGGTACCCTACAGGGCCAAACCTTTTTTTGTGGCGTCTCGTAATGTTTCTGGCACGTTGCAATGGCGTAATCCCACTGGGCGCGCTTCTATTTTGAGGACAAGCTGGGCTTGCATTCCAGCGGCTACTGTTTGACCAACCGCCACTGATTGACGCAAGGATAAAGGAAGCAAAAGCTGTCGCAGTTGTTTTACGGTATGAATCATGTTTCAGATAAAATACAGAGCCAGTTAAGTACCTCGAGGTTTCACGTTTTTACGGCAGATCCAGTAGCAGGGCCGAGAACTGCGGAGACCCGGCTAGATCGGATGGTACAAGGGATACAGGGATACAGGGCGAGAGAGAAGAAGTGACACACTTGGCGAAAGCTTGACCACGCGGCGTCTAACGTTAGATAAACAACCTTGACCTGGGCTGGGCTCGGCTGGGCGTGTGCTATGACATAACGGAATACGATGTGGGTTCCTTTGTATGACCAGCACCAAACTAACTGTCTCTCCCGTATATCATACGAGCTATGGCCGCTTGAGTTTATTCACCCCGTCCGTCACTCTCTCTACTACCTCTCCTTCATCTTCACAGCGGCTTGATGATACCACCACCATGCGCTCTCACAACCCCTTGATGCGCGGCGTGCTAACGTTCGTGGCCATCTTGACTTTCTGCGTTATTCTTACAGCAATATTTCACATCAAAATATTAGACGGTCTTTCAATCACACCAGTCCAAGAACGGCCTTTCTTTTATGAGGAGCAAACCCCACCTGAAGACCCTAAGAAGACGTCACCAAAGGAGCCATTCTATCGACGACCCGAACACAAAGGCGATGTTGATAGGAAGAAAGATAAATCGAATACTCAAGATGACTACTACGATCTCGGCTTCGACAGTGGCGACGATGCTAAGGATAAACCATACTACGATTACCATCTCTTGACCAGTCTGCGGAACAACATGGGATTTTATAACAAGATCGATGCGAGAAACACTGGTCACAAGCTTTTCAACCCAACGATACTTGAACTACCTCGCGATGCTAATACCACTCATGACTTTCTCGTCATCGCTCGCACGACGCATGTCGACAAGGAAATCAACGGCAAGAAGTACAAAGTCGCTCGCCAAGTCGCTACCTTTGGGAACCTCACCACCAATCGCCTAAACCGACCAGTCATTAAAACCAGTGAATGGTCTACACTGCTGTTGGAAGACTTTGGTGGACCAGAGCATCACTGCAAGAGACAACCCGACATGGATAAGTACGTTGGCCCAGAGGACATGAAGTTGTTCTGGACACGCGCCGGCGAACCTCTTCTCATCTTCACTCACCAAGTCAACGATGAGACAATGTGCCAAGGCCAATTCCTGATTGACGTGCGCGCCGCCCTCCCCGAACTCGAACAAGTCCTCGGCCCCGATTTTTCGTCCCGTCTTCCCCCAATTCGCTTCGCCGAGCCAACAGGACTCGCCCGCGAACCAGCACCAGGCCAGGAAAACCACCCTCGATACCAGCGCGAGAAGAACTGGGCGCTAGCTCAGTCCCCCTTTAGCTCAGACACCGAGCTTTTGATAATGGTGGAGCCGGGACAATTATTCCGTTGGAAATCCGCCGACGAGCCCGTCGAACCCATCGTCGCGGTTGACGACCAGGAATCGGCTGTTGAAGAACCATACCCACCGACGGCGAAGCCTGGAAAGACTTGGCACGGCAAGAAGAGAAAGACATGCATCCACGATGTCTATCTCGACGATAGCCACGTCCACCAGAGCTCCCCCATGCTTAGCGTCACGATGTGCAACCGCGGGGCATGCGAACCTGATGAGCAAAACACCGTGTTGATGGGCATCGTGCAGCGCCGACAAGACTTCCCGGGCGTTTCGTTTACATGGTATGACCGCCGGATAGCAGTGTACGAATCAGTGGCGCCGTACAGCATGATCAGCGTCGGCAAGAAGCTCACGTACCACGGAGAATCGGACCAAAGCTATTCATGGACGGGCTCCATGTCGTACTACACGAACCAGACCGAGTTCCCACCGTCGAACCACGGATATCTCGACGATGAGGTATGGCTGGGCTTTGGCGTCAAGGATGCAGCCGCTGGGTGGCTGGATGTTCGGGCCAAGGATCTCATTGCAGATCATTACATGTGTCAGGGGGCACCGATGGAATACAGGTATTATAGACAGGGTATTACGGCATAGCGCGGTGTGATTTCTTGGGTTGGCGTTGGGGGGACTAGACTATGGATACAGCTTGCTTCTCTTTGTTCTTTTGACCAGAGATAATTCGATACCAAATTTTACTATTGTAATAATCATGAAGATTTTGCGTTTGATATTTTGTCAGACTATTGATGAACTGATGTTGTTAGTGTCGGTCAACTACCGAAACAGGTTTAGGTGCAGGGGATAACCGAAGCGGCTGTTGGTGCAATACGAGAATTTCAAATGGAGATAACCCAAGAATGATATGACATGTTTCCCGCTTAGCAAAAATAGCAATCGATAGTCGCCATCAAACGAGTCAGGCATTAAGTGTCAAGTCGATGATGAGGGGTCGCTCCAGATCCGTCACATTGCAACAACTGACCGCAGAAATATGGTTCAGTCACGTCACAAACGATCATCCATTTAATTAGTGAACCCAAAAACTTGGCATAAACTGGAGCTTGATTATACTTCTCCAATGTAATTGAAAGCGTCACATTCTCCCGCTGATCCGGCATCTCGGCCAATTATGGAGAAAAAGACTAAAGATCGACCCACGGATACACGGCAAAATCTTGTAGCGTCTTCATCAAAAAATGTCGGCTAAAACGGCTCAGACCAACCAACGGAGAGATGTTTCAGAACACGAGAACCGCATAAATTTCGTCTCGCGTATACGTTACAAGGGAGAACGCAATGATACCCTCTACGAATGAACGATGCAGGGGTTGGAAGATGAACATTTTATTGAACCAAGAGAGTTTACACCACAATCCATCCCTGAAAACTCTATTCTCTCACGTAAATACTGAGATATGTGATTATAATTTGATGGGGGCTTGGATGTCTACTACGTCTTCGTCGTCGATTCGCTTTGCGCGGCGTGCTGCGATGCCGACATCCTCGACGTTGGAAAAGTCTGCGACACCAAAGACTTCATCCATACGTTCCAGTGAGATCTGTGAATCATTCGAGTCAGAGTCTGAGAAAGCATATGCAGGGAGGAGTGACTTACGCCCTTGGTCTCTGGAATCCAGTACGCAGCAATCGCCATGAACAGGTTGAACGACCCAAAGATGAAGTACGCTCTCCATGGATCGTGCAAAAGCATGACTGGTGTTGATTTTGATACTGCAAGGTTATGCACCCAGTGAGTGAAGGATGCGAGGGCAACGTTGTATGCACGAAGTCGATTCGTTGGAATTTCAGAGACATAGATCCATGCTACGAGAATCAGTACAATGACCAGACTGTAAACTCTGAAAACTTACAGACAGGGCCCCAACTCATGTTGAAAGCCGCAGCAAAGATGTATATCATAGCCAAAGCAGCGATGCCTGCTGGAGGAGGATGATCGCCCTCTCCGGGCTCAGGACCGAAGCGGAGGTACTAGCAACGTAAGTGGGAGTCAAAAGGGGGGGCGGAGTACATACGAAACCGACGAAGAACATGCAGAATGCTTGGATTGCACCGCCAAACATGAATGACTTGCGACGGCCGAGGGAGTCGGCGAGGAAGAAGATGAAAATCAAGCATGTAACCACCTTGACGACGCCGTAGATCTTGAAGATGGACGTTAGTGAGTGGCAGGGGAAGAAGCTACATAGGCCCTTACTCCTTGTGCGAACAGTGCAGTTGTCGTGCTGCTGAGACCCAGCCCGCTGAAGATCTAAAACCGATTAGTGTAAACCTCGGGGATCGTGAAAGTCGACTTACAGTGGGTGCGTAGTAGTTGATAGCACCAGTCTACACTTCGTCAGCAAACATTCGTAGGCGACAGTTCAAAGAACTTACACCGGTCCATTGTCCAAGAGTAACAATTGCAACCGTCAAAAGCGCCCTCTTCCTATTCCAAGGCAAAGTCCAGCACTCCTTTTGAAGCGCCCAAAACCCCGTATCCTGCATGATCTCCCTCTCCTGATCAATCTGCGTCTTCAACTCCAACAGCTCCTGCTGAATATACGCATGATCAACCGGCAACTTTCTCACATCTGACAACACAGCTCCAGCCTTCTCCCACTGATCTCGAGACGCTAGCCAGCGTGGTGATTCTGGACAGAAGAGCATGCTGAAGAAGAGTAGAGCTGGGCAGATGGATTGGCACCCCAGGGGAACCATCCATGTTGCTTTGCCGGGGAGATGGAGAAGGGAGCCGTAATTGATGAAATAGGCCGTCATGCCGCCGAGCACGAGGAGGAGCTGGAAGAAGCCGACGAGAAAACCACGGATTGCGCGGGGGGAGTTTTCAGAGACGTATGTTGGGGCGAGCATTGTTCCTGCGCCGAGACCGAGACCTTCGACGAACCTACAGCCGTCAACATCAAGTCATGATGCAAAGGTTGATTTCACGGAACTTACCGTCCGATGTAAAAGACTGAGAGGTGACCGTAAGAAAACGCCTGCATTATACCACCGATAAAACCCGTGACCGCAACAAGAAGCAGCGCTGGCTTTCGGCCCTTGCGATCCGCGAAGGGACTTGACAAGAGAGCCCCAGCGATGGCACCAGCTTGCATTGTCGTGACGAGATTTCCAGCCAGATCAGCTGCGTCCTCTTTTGGGCGATTGTCAAGGCCAAACTCCCTGTAGAACCTGTATTAGTGGGGGTCACATTGCAAGGCAGCTTTGGAACAAACCGTTTGAAGTCTGGCATAGCCAGCACGCCACCAATGATACCAGCGTCAACTCCAAACAGCGCTCCCGCAAAACATGCCTGCCAATGTTAGGGCACTAGTCTTGGATCCACTGTAGAGTGTTTCTCACCGAAGCTGTCAGGGCGATAACGCGCCAGTTGTAAATCTCGGGCGGATCAACACGAATAGCATCGTTGCGCACGATGCGCCGAAACATGCCATGGATCGTCATCTTCGCTCACTTCTCTCGGATAAAAGATTAAAGAAGGATTGACGATAGGAATTAAGCTTACGAGAGCATCGCGGTTTTAAGTAGTGGAGATGATCGAGGTCAACACCCTCTTTTGCGGGAAGGCAAACAAACATAATGCGGGGTGTAGATCATGTCCTGGGGTAGAACATCCTCGGCGGGGAGTCTCGGGCGCGTGATTTGACAATAGGCTTGGCGGACGGCGCGGGGACTGTCGGGAAGAGGCGTAGGCTATCAGTTCGGAGGCGGTTTGATGTATAGGTCAGCAAGTATTGCAGGATACTGAAACATTGTGCGCTGTTTGCTCGACATATTGAGGTCACTGGTTGGGGTATGCATAATCTCGGAGCTTTTCCCTTGGGGGGGCTGCCTCTTGCGGCCGTAATACGGCAAATCGCCGTGCATAATGTAACCTACCTCGTATATTCGTTCCATTCAGTATCTGGGCAACAAAATCTCACTGCAAGATACAGTTCATTCTGCATTAAGGGTATCACAAAGCACATTCAACACCGTCCCCATCGTACCAAGTTTCGCTGCCAGGTCTCCCGCCAACGCAACTTCACCGATGCTGACCATCCCAAAGTGCATCTGGGTTCTCCCAAATCTGTTCCAGTTCCGATCTTAACGAAGGCGTCGGCCAGCCACATCTCTTCTGACATGTATCCAGCATTTCCACTACATACTCTCGCTCTCGGGGATTCTGCATGAACATTCCGGCTACACGCGCTGTCAGTTGCTACGAGTCCAACGATTGAATTGGGCACCTACCAATGAAGAGACATTGTGATGACAACATGCTCGATGCATCCTCTGTAAGCGTCATACCAATACCGCATACCATTTTGATACTCTCTTGAATATCCTTCTGGCGCTTTAGTAGGCCTTGGATGCCGTCTAAATGGGGTTCATGTGCGGTGATGAGAATGCGTGAGCAATGGTGAAGCTGCACAGCGAGTCCTGTCCCAATCAGTATCAGGCCCAATCTCACAGTCGGCGACATTACCAAAGCATTGAGGATGTATCAAATGTGGCTGAAAAACTTCGCTCTCCCGGTTCCCCATGGTCGGCAACGCTGAGAACTCAACTGTAAGATGAGACCGCCACTCATCCAACATCTTCTTCAGCGCTGTAGCCCAGCCAATCCTCCCCGTCAACCCTTCTACCTCAGCGGATGAATCGACTGCGCAAAAGTTGATTACCTGCGCCATTATCCATACAGCACGGGAGGCTAACTCATGACTATCTAGATCCGCGTATCCCTTCTTGGGCATCCATGTACTATATGTTCTCCTCTTCTCACGGAACGCAACCCATATATCCTGCCGCAGCCAGGCCCACCATGTCGTGCTCTCGAGACTCGATGTTTCAACTTCGATCTGACGAGATCTCAGAATCCAAAAGACTCCTTGGAGGTGTTGTTGCCAATCCTTGCGTGACCCTCGTAACATCTCGTACGTTGACACCATGAGCGTCGTCGCCATGAGCTCTTGGCTATTTTGATATGTTGAATAACGCATAGCCTTCTGAACGTAGTGCAATGTTTGGTAGTAGTACTGTAGAGCTGTGTTTTGAGACGGACGTTGGCTGGAAGGGATGGTTTCGTCGAGGGATTGGTGATAACATGATAGTGCGAGGATGGCGTTGAGGAGACCTGCGTTGCGGACTGCTAGATGAGGAACTCGCGTGGAAAATGTCCGAGCTGGATCGAACAAGTCAAGCTGATAAGAGATCAGTATGCATACACCTGTAGAGTGCGATCGACGTACCCATGAACATATGCGATGCAGGAAGTTCTGAAATAAGGTCTGTTCTCGGTCGAGGAGTGATATACTCTCCGAAGCCTGCCATAAGCTTTCCTCGGAAACATTTACTGCATGATCGTTCAACGTCTCCCGGGTCATTGGTTGAGTATCGATGTTCCTTGTTGCTTTCTGCAACGGCGTGATGTCGCTATCTGCTTGACCATGGGGAGATGTATCGAGTAGTTCGCCGTCGAGGCCCAAGGGTGCATCAGCGTCTGAGAAGGCTTCGTTCGATGCATCGTTAGCAAGAATACCGAACCATCGAACTGCAGCGACGCTGGCGGATGCTGCTGGTGTTGTTGAGTTTGAGTCAGATTGTCCTCCAGACCAGTCATAGTAGGGCAGCTGTTGTGCTTGAACATTCGCATCCCAGTTCAAACCCTCAGCGACATGTCCATTTTGAGCAGCACCCAAAGCGGCATGCGACTGCGACACAGCAATCGCTCGCACAGTCTGCGTCAATTCATCCTGCGAAGTAATGATCTGGCCCAACTGTCTCAAGATCTCAAGACTCGCAGGGTCAAATCTACCCCATTATCAGAACGAATCTTCCAATCAGGGGGTGAACTCACGTAGAATGATCCTTCTCGGTATTATCATACGAACACGAGATATTCAACGACGCACAGAATCCACACGTCGGCTGCACATTATCGCACTTTGTCTTACGTGCTCTGCATACATGGCACGCCTTGAGGCTTCTCTTCCTGGGATATCGGGGATCGGATGCGGGTTGACGCGGTCGCTTGCGTGCATTGTCCTCCGACATTGTGAAGTAGATAGCGTTTGAGATTGTAAGGATCGGGGAGATGTGAGATTACTTCCCGATGACTTGGGGAGGGGAATTGCCTTGGCGGTGTTGGTCATGAGAATGGGATATGCACGTGCTGTGTGACCCCTCACGGGGAGTCTCGGGTATGGGGGAGTGAAACGCAGATCTGGGGAGATCGGCGGGAGAAGGATTCTGTGAGACGAATTAAAACGAGACGATTCCCGTGTTTGCTCGATATTTACTTTTGCAGTCTCGCGTTATCATTTATTAAGTTGATTGTTGGTCAATTTACCAGTCACCAAACATGGGCGAACTCTCTCAACCTCCCAATGGCCATGTCAATAACAGCGTCTCGTGGCAAACAGCTCATTTAAGAACTCAGCCAAAGTACTTTTCAACAGACATACTCATCGCAGGCGGTGGTTTGGGCGGTGTCGCAGCAGCACTGGGAGCTCTCCGTCGAGGCCGACATGTTTTTCTCACTGAAGAGTATGACTGGTTAGGCGGCCAATTGACAAGCCAAGCTGTCCCCCCAGATGAACATACCTGGGTTGAGCAATTCGGTGTCACGCGGTCTTATCGAGCACTTCGTGATGGAATACGGCAGTATTATCGCGACAATTACCCGTTGACAGAGGAGGCGAGACGGAGGGCGCAATTGAATCCTGGGGCGGGACATGTCAGCAAGCTTTGCCATGAGCCGAGAGTTGCCGTGGCTGTCATCGAAGCTATGCTTATGCCGTTTATCGGTAGTGGACTTCTCACTGTTAAGAAACGCGTCAAGGCTGTTTCTTGTGACATGGTAGGACAGGTTGTCCATTCTGTTGAGTTTCGGAAGCTGGATGATGGGGAAACCTTCACTGTCGATGCAAGGTATGTCATTGATGCTACGGAGCTGGGCGATTTGCTCCCCATCACCAAGACACCGTATGTGACGGGTTTCGAGTCTCGAAAGGATACAGGAGAGCCTAGCGCGCCGGAGGAAGCGCAGCCTCAGAACTCTCAAGCTGTATCGATTTGTTTCGCTGTGGATCACCTCGAGGGCGAAGACCATACAATCCCAAAACCTGAGAGATATGATCACTGGAGAAGCTGCCATCCTGATTTCTGGGGAGCGCCATTACTTGGGCTCAAAGCACCGCATCCTCGAACGCTTGAGATAATCGAGAGAGAGTTTACACCAAACCCCAACGACGATCCAGCTTCAGTGATCTCGGACCAGAGAAAGTCAGGAGGAGACATGAATCTCTGGACATTTCGACGAATTGCAGCAAAAGACAACTTTATCCCTGGAGCATACCGCTCAGATATCTGTCTTGTAAACTGGCCCATGATCGACTACTTCGAGAGACCCATCATCGACGTCTCAGAGGATGAACTCCAAGAACGTCTCGCCGAAGCAGCTTCTTTGTCGTACAGCATGCTGTATTATCTGCAAACAGACTGTCCACGCGCCGATGGAAAAGGAACTGGCTATCCCGGTCTTCGGTTGAGAGGTGATATCACTGGTACAGAACACGGTCTTGCCATGGCGCCTTACGTCCGCGAATCCCGACGCATCAGAGCCGTGACTACCATCGTGGAGCAAGATCTCTCCCTCGACATCCGCGGTTCCAAAGGCGCAGTGCATTACCCCGACAGTGTCGGCGTAGGCATGTATCGCATCGACCTTCATCCATCGACTGGCGGCGACAACTACATCGATGTAGCCTGCTGTCCATTCGAAATTCCCCTCGGTGCTTTGATACCAATTGAGAGACCCAACTTACTCGCAGCATCGAAGAATATCGGGACTACGCATATTACGAATGGATGTTACAGGTTACATCCTGTCGAGTGGAATATTGGTGAGGCGGCGGGATTGTTGGCAGCGCATTGCTTGGATAAAGGGTTATCACCGCATGACGTTCAAGGGAAGAAGGAGCTGTTTATAGAGTTTCAGGACATGATCATCAAAGAGGGCATTGAGATAGAGTGGCCTGATGTATCTGGATACTGATCAGGGTTCGCGAATATGCCATGGTAGGTAATGCTGGGTTACATAAGAGTCTCACTCATATCAAGACGTAGATGATGGAAAGCAAGACTGGTCAACTTAAACTATATAGTGCTTGCAAGAGATGACATAAGTACAACCCATAGCTGCGGGCACTCAAATCTCATTCATATGGCTTCTGCAGCTGGTTCCCCTCAACCTGCTCCGCGAACTTGGGGATGTGAGTAGTATGACACCAAGGCTTCAATCCCTCCTCCTTTCGAATCGTCGCCGCAAAGCATCCTAGCCATCCCTCACGCGGGAAAGCGCTGTTGACTTCCTCGCACGTCTTCTCATGAATGATCTTCCCAAAGTCTTTGACATTGGGATGCTCACCAACGTTATCGTAAATCGTAGCGAGCTGGATCAATTGACCAAGAAAAGTGATGTTTCCCTCGGTGCCGAGGTCTTGATGACGGATGATCGTCTCGCAAACGGCTTCGGCTTGGTCTTTGCTAGAGCCTGTTTCTTGAAGCAGGTTGAGAGCTTGGAAGCCTCCTTGAAACTCGAAGGAGAGGCGGGTTGAGGACATGTTCTCGTCGGTGGTGCCGATGTCGTGGAGGAGGCATGTTAGTGCCAGGGTCGAAGGGGAGAGAGTGTCAGCATGCTCTGGGAACTGCTGTCGGAGAATAACAGTCGCTGGTGGAAAGGCCTGTTAGGATGTGGAGTTCTTCAGTCTTCATAGATCAGCTTGACTTACACCAGTAGTAAACTCTCATGGAATGGTTATAAGTCTGCTTCAGGAGTTTATCTTTGGCATGTTGCTGTGTCTTGTCGACAATTGGGTCATCGTTCGGGAACTGGATACTCTTCACATCAACGTACTCAGGTTCATTGATGTAAGGTCCATTCTTGAAAATCTTCCCAGCGTCAACGGGGACTGCAGTCCATCCATTGATGGCGACGTCATCAGAGCTCATGTTGGAAATAGCGTAAGAGTTGACAAGACACAGAGAAAAGCAATTGATTGAGAGATTGAAGATTCAAAGACGAATTGAGAGAAAAATGCGATGAATAAATAGTGAAAACTCAGCTTCGTATTTCTAATCAAGACTATCAACCTGAGGACGTCGTTTGAGGGGTAACGTGCGACTATCAACCTAAGGCCGTCGGTTTTGGAGTTTTTGGTTTCAGTGATGATGAGCCGCGTTATGTCATCATGACCGCTGACATTGTTGCGTCATCATCGCGAGACATACACTTCACGTGAAGTGAAATAGAGCATTATAGTCGCTGTCAAAACTTGTAGGCTTATCTGTGCAATACCATATATCTTGCAAATTTAGCCCTTTCCCGCGACAAGCTCATATGAAGGCGGCGGAGCCTCAGATGTAGGCAACTCGGCCTCATGTCGAACAGCCCGAGTTGAGGGGCCTGCCTCAACTTCCCTTGGTTGAAGAAGTTCCAGCAAATCCTTTCTCCCAACAGCCTTGACGAACTTGACAGCTTCTTGATTCTCCTTAGCTGTAGGATCAGCATTGTAATCCATCAACTTCGCCGTCAAGTTATAGTCAAGTTTCATCAGCGCTAACATCAAGGGCGTTCTGTTGAGCCCATCGACCTCATTGACATCGATACCTTGTGCCAGCAGCGCCTCAACAGTGTTCTGCCGGTTGACGTCGATGGAGTATGTGAGGAGTGTTTGGCCCGAGAGCATGCGAACCTTGGTGTTGACGGCTCGGCTCAGAAGCGCTTGCACCACCGCGGTACTGGGCATTTCAACAGCATGGCAGATAGCTGGCAGGCCAAAAGCAACATCAACCGTTTCAGGACTCGCACCATGGGCCATCAGCATCTTCATAACCTCGACTTTCTCGTCGTTATTCAAGAACGGATTTCTGATGACCTTGATGAGAATCGGTTGCTGAAGTGCATCTGTAGCATCAACATCAGCACCCCCTTCGATGAGTCTCTTGACGATCTGAAATCTCTTCATTCCTATCGAGGCCTCCAGAATACTCGTGCCAAGGATATTCAACAGCCTTGTACTTGCGCCTTTGTCTAGCAGCAGTCCAACCATATCGGCATTGCCGCTTTGGACAGCTGTGTAGAGAATTGAATGCTTTATGGCACTTTCGGCATTGGGATCGGCGTCGTGATCAAGGAGGATATTGGCAAGTTCGACATTGCCCTTTTTGACTGCGTATACAATAATCTTCTCGCCTATTGCATCCTTGGCATTGGCGTTGGCGCCGTATGCAAGAAGAAGGCGGGCGATGTCGATGTTGTCCGCCTTGACAGCCCGAACAATGACTTCCTCCTTTGTCTCATTCTTTGCATTGACTGGAGCGCCGTTCTCAAGCAAGAATCTGATACCATCCAGGTGGCCTTTGACAACAACATCAAAAAAGTAGGGCTTTCCAGTTTTGGATGTGCCGTGTACACTCTCCCCGGAATCGATAAGCATTCTGGCGATCTTGAGGCTTCCAACCGAAGCAGCCTTGAACAAAGGCGGCAGCTTGTTGCTTTGTGCTCCAGCTTGTAGAAGAAGGCGGGCAGCACCAACTTGATCATACCTTATGGCGCACTTGAGTGGTGTGTCCCCATCTTCGTTGCGACCGTTGACGTTAGCGGCTTGGGAAATTAGGCCGGAGACTTGTTGTACATCTCCGCGAGCGGCGGCTTGACAGAGCGCCGAGACCAATGGATCGTGTTTGCGGAAGCCTGATGTAAGTGCTCTGAAGAACGAGGAGCCTTTGGGGCGGTGACAGTTGTTTATCGGGGTTTGGGCGAGCGGTGGTGAAGTCGTTGATGGCGATGCGGGCTCTGGATACGAGGGTGGTGCAACCTCTTTCTCCGCAGCAGGATCCTTTTCACTTCTGAACTTGATACCGTGTAGGGCAGTACTGGTATCTGATTTGACAAGTCTCTTTTTCATAGCCGTCTCTACTGCGAGCTGAGCTCGATAGGTGAAATAGCCTGAGCTAGGTGGCCTGAAAGAATCATCTTTTCTGGCTGATTATCAGAAAGTGAGCCAATGTTGTGGAATTGACGACGCACCTGAAAAAGATAGTGTACTCCTTAAGCATGTCATTGTAGACAGTGAGACATTCTTCATGTGCCTTGAAGAATTCACTGTCCGATCGTGCTAAATTCTCTGGTTGCCATCCATCGAGTTGCATACGTAGAACGTCGAGTGCCGTTTCGTAAATCCTAAAGAGCGGAGTGAGAGTCGTCAGAGTATCGCGAAGTGTATCCCCGTCGGGCTCGACATGGAGAAGCTCTTCCAATTCAGCAACCCTTTGTTTCAGCTGGTCAAGACCAGATGATATGATCTTCAGTTCAACAACGCGCTGTTCATCTCGTTTGGCTAGATGATCAGTGACGGTTGCACAAAATGCTGCGCGCTTCACGATGGACCTGCATAAATTGATGAGGTCGGTGCTGGGTGTCGCATTCATGGTTGAGAGTTCTCGCTGCTGATCTTGCTACTGATGGTTGATAGGTCCGGGGTCGGTCTGGTGATAAATAGTGCGGGGAGGTAGCCAAGGCCTGGCTGCCAGGTGTTATACCTGGTGCGTGATACTCGGCTGCTGCGAGTTGATGACGATGATTGACAGGGGCTTGGACATGGATGTGTGGCGCGACGTAGCGTCGAGACTACCAGCCCTACAACATGATTCTCCCATATTGGCCTTCCTAGGAGCAATCCTTTCACATGTATCCTTTCGCCTAGTTCAGGCTCTACTGAGAATAGTCCTCTACTGAGGATTCAAACACCAATAGCACTTCAACAACTGCTAATGCCTCTCCCAATTGCCAAGTCTGCTGAAACGCCCTACTGAATGCCTCATGCACCTCAGCGGCTTGGTACAACCCAATGTGGTATAGCCACCACACAGTCGATCCTTCGCCCTGAACGTTTTGGGAAATCCTTTCGATGCTGCGGGAATTGCTTATGGGTTGGCAACCTTCTCGAATGCGCTGTTACCAACGTTCTTTTGTGAACACGTCATTAAAGTAGGACGTGAAAAACTCGTGATCGACACTTCAAGTTAACTGGCCTATCAGAAATCTGTTTGGGATCGAGGTCTGTCGTTTGTAAACTTGCGGAACGAGTACGTGAGGTGAACCGATTGGGTATCATTCGACGCACCAAGTGGCCAGGGATGAAACATTATCGACAACAACAACCCGCCATGTGATTTATCGCAAAGTACATTGTATGTTCATTAGGCTAGCGAACAGAACACCTGACTAGACAGGTTGGCTCACAGTATGCTATGGTACATCGCCAATGTCTTTTTCCATACATCAACCACTGTCCCCAAAATCAACGACAAAACAAAAGGTCCACGATTTTCCAACTTGGACACAGCTGTAGATACTCATCGTCTACTTCTTGACATTTCCGGAGGGACGTGTGAGCTTGGAGCCTTTGACAAGCACAGCATCGTCAGAGACTGAAGCCGTCTTCTTCTCCTTCTTCACAATGACAGCATCCAACTCAGCGTTCTTGGTGATGACGACATAGTCCTGGTTGGCAGCCTCGCTGGCCTTCATACCGATAGCCCGGCGAGTCTTTGGAGCCGCGTGGTCGATTATCTCGACCCAGTCCTCGAAGGACTGGTCTAGTTCGATTTCAAAGTCCTCAAGCGCGCGAACGGACTCTTCTACATCCTTCTCAGTGATCTCGGAAGCCTGGACCTTGCGGTCGAGGAACTCCTTCGCGGCCATGATTCGAAGCATAGTATCGCTTGTGTTCTGAAGGCTGAAGTTTGGTTATCAGCACTGAAGTCATGTCAGGAGTGATGAAGTCTCGGTTACCTTGGTTTGGAAGACATTTTCTCTGACGATCACAAGGATAGTAGATAGTAGTGAGGTAGAGTATTGTAATCTTGAGAAGTGTTTCGTGTGCTTGGTGTTGTTGTTTGGTTTGGAGGAGAAGAAACAGACTTCTGAGTTGGGATTCTGATAGAAAGGCACACCTCGGTGGAGAAGGGAAGGTGAATAAAGCCTCCTTCATTGGTTAACAAAGAGAAGCCGTTTGAACAGGGCCATTGTTTGCTTTCAAACGGATGAAACTGATCCCTATGACACTAGCCTCTCGAACATCAGACTGTTCAGTAGAGGTTGCCGGCTGTTGACAGTGAAGGATGCTTTTCTTTGCAGATACGTTCTAATGGTTCTAAAGCAATTTATCCATAAGAGAAGATAAAGTACCCCAACGGAGTGCCTTCAGTGCTGGCCAATTTGTTCGTGGAACACCTGATGCGGTTCACTCTGTGAAATAAAGAAATATTGAAATGGTTTGGCTGACTGTGCATGTTCTTTATGTTTAGTGTCTGGGTTAGAGGTGATGTTCTCTTCCTTTGAGATTGATCCGAAAGACTGACATGCACTACTGACTCTTGAGAGCAGGGCCGTTCCCAGGAATAAGGTGATGAGAATCTTTGCGCCAACATATCTTGAAAAGGCCAGAGCTTACTATCAGCGACCCTGCGTTGCTTCCCCTACCCCTATCCGTTCCAACACTCCGCTAAAGAGAAACTACCCCGTACAGCTCGGCCATATGCTAGACCGCTACTGCATAGAAAAGGACAGCTCCTATAATCTGATCCAAGAGATGATCACGAGAATAAACAGCGAGGTATCAGACTAGAAGAAGTACAAAGGTTTAAAAACATATGCAGCCTGCATCAGGCGAGCTTTAAAGATCTATGACACTAGAACTGAAAGACTAGCCCGGTCTCACGTACCGTGGGACAAACATTTTTCTATGGCCGATTACAATCATCACACTCCCACGTAATCATAATGGTTACTGGGATGGCTTTGATAATTCTTATAACAGTCTCCAGACGGGGGCGCGGGAACCGATGGCGGAGACGCGCCACAAGGAGGACGAGGAGGTGCCCCAACAGGAGGTGGTGGAGGAGACGAACCATAAGGAGGATGAGGTGGTGTGCTAACAGAAGGCGGTTGAGGAGACGCGTCAACCGGCGGATGAGGAGGCGCGCTAACTGGAGGCGGTGGAGGAGATGAGCCACAAGGAGGACGAGGAGGTGTTCCAACAGGAGGCGGCGGAGGAGACGAGCCATAAGGAGGATGAGGAGGCGCGCCATCAGGAGGTGGTGGAGGAGACGCGTCAACCGGCGGAGAAGGTGTCGGCGGGACTTGAGGCTGAGGTTCGGGGACAGGGGGGTAGTTAGAGCTGTCCACTGGGTCACCATGCGCCTCTGGGTAGTCGGGCGAAGGATGGGGATAGTGATCCGCTGAGGGGTCTGTTTTCGGCGTAGGGGATGCATGAGGGCATAGATTCTGATGGTCTTCACCCTTATGATCATAGTGATCAGCCCCGAATCCCATGTCCTTCTCTGGAATGTCTCGCACATAATGCGCAACATAGCCGACTTCCATACCAACCTCGGGGCCTTCTGCAGTATTTTGTTGTGGCGCTTGCGGCTGCAAAGTGTTAGCCCAAGTCTTTCACTCAGACAAGTTCAACTTACCCAGTCACCACCAACAGCGACGTTGAGAATAACGAACATCTTGTTGTGGGCAATATTCGCCCAAACACTCGGATTCCCGATTCTAGCACCATTGACACTCATAACGTGCTGGTCGTCCACCCAGAAGCTTACAGTCTCCTCCTGCCAGTCCGTCGGCGTGCGGTCGATGACAACTCTGTAAGTGTGCCAGTCCGCACCCGCATCCACTGAGAAGACTCCTTTGGAGATACCCTTCTTCTCGTTGCAGATACCACCAGGAGACTTGTCACAATGAACGGCGGCATAAGTCATTCTCTCGCCATTCACGTGCTCCATGATGTCGAGCTCACCGCACCCAGGCCATATAGGACCACCAGTGCGGTGGCTGTCACCGAGCAGCCAAAAAGCAGGCCAGATCCCCTTCTTGTTTTGGAAATGAGCATTGCCCAGACGTATGATACCTTGGACAATGGTCTTGGTGCCGGGTGTCGGAGTGAGGGTGTATTTGCTCTCGATACGACCGGATGTCCATCCCTTTGTAGCAGAGGAGTTGCGCATCGGGACGATACGAAGGAAACCATTACCAGTGACGTGGACGTTGTCAGGGGAAGCCCTATACTCCTGGTAATCGCCGTTTAGATCCTTGTACCATTCTTGAATGTCCCATTTGGAAGCATTTGGCAGAGAGCCAACACTTCCTTCGAAGCTGTCTGACCATACGGTCCGGTAGCCTGTAATCTCAGGGACTGTATAGGCTATACTAGTGGCGGCGAGGAAGCAGAGGATGACAGTGAAGGAAAACATTTTGTTTGTAGTGAATTGGAGATTGAAGTCAGAACGTGATATTTGTTGACGAGAGAAAGGGGAAAATGGGGGTAAAGATCTAGATTTAATACCTAGCGAGGACAGAGTTTCAAGTTGAAATTCGTGATTAAAGGACCTCGGTCTTTTGTTTAAGTATATATTGGGCCTCCTGCAAGCACAAAGAAGCTCAAAGTGGCTACTATCAGGTTCAAAACTCAGGTGATATACAGTTTTCAAATGGCATATCTAAAGTTGGCGGTCAATAACTAGATCGAGAACCTAGACGTACGTGAGATCATACATGATATCATGACAACAGACTTTGAATAGGGGGTACCTGGAAAGCAGGCTCCAAATTTCGATATGGGTCTGCATGTTTAATGGAGGAATTTTTCTTTGTTTAGTCTGTGTACATATCCCCTCCTAAAAGACTTGATTGATTGGGATTCTTTATCATATCGGCTTGACATACCTCCAAAAGGCGTTTCGGGGGAAGTTTTGTGGCGCATCTTTAGAGCTGCAATGACTTGAGGACACATAAGCAAACATTTTGGCTTTGGTGAGGGCATTAATCGGTGTTCCCATTGATCTTTGACCAAAGATGTTCACGTCGGGCTGCCACGTATATTACGGTCTGCGTCACTTAAACAATAAGTAACGAGATCGTGAGACCAAGGATAAGCCTGCCTAATAAGCGTCGAGAGAGTTGGCGTATACTTGGGCTTGATGGCAGTCCAGACACTTGGCCTTGATCTATTGATTCCGAGCTACTTAAGCTCTTCGTGATAGCGACACATTCTCAACGACACGAATCAACTGCAAATAATACATCTGAGGGTCCAAGCCACCATATAAGCTTTCTTAAAGGGAGCACGAGGTTGGTCTCCCGTGGCAGGGCTTCAAGATAGATAAGCTGAACTCTAAGTGCGATTTACGTCCGGTCACTCGGGCAGCCACCAATTTCGAATATTTCCTACTCTCCACGAAATCTTATCTACCAGGGCGCGAATTTCTGATCAATCAGATCCTTTCAACAATTCTCGCAACCTCATCTAATGAATCCACTGTGAAATCTCGCTTCAGCTTCTCACATGTGCTCTTTTCCCCGTATCCATATCTGCACCAAACAGACTTTGCTCCAATATTAGCAGCAAACTTGACGTCTGCCTCGGTGTCCCCAACGACTAAGGTTTTCGAGAAGTCAACACGTGGAAGCCCACGAGCTTTCAGGGCTGGGAGTAAAACATTCTCGAAGCTTCCAGTGTCCGGCTTTCGTGTTGCGCCTGGGGTGTTGTCTCCGACAATCAAGTCTTGCGGGATGGTGTTGATGCCGTTGCTCTTTAGTGCTGCTTCGACCGCGGCTACACCTTTATTACTGACAATAGCGACAGGGATTCTTCTTTCGTTCAACTTCTCCAAAAGGTCCTTAGCGCCAGGAAACGCCGATACAAGGTCTTGGCCCTGATCATTATAGAAGCGACGGTACGTTGACGTCCATTCACCCTCATCGAAAGAGTGAGGAGAAGGATGTAGTTCCTTGAGAACTTCCTTAAGTCCTAACCCAGAACCGATTAACTTTTGCACCTCAGGCTCTGCTGGAGCAGATGCTGGAAGGAGTAAGTCGAATGTGAGCTTGATGCTGCGAGAGATGGCCTGATGGGTATCGAAAAGAGTCCCGTCAAAATCGAAGATGACGAATTGAGCAGGCATATTGGCGATTTATGAAGTATTGAGAGAAGCATTCATAGTCTAAGTAGATTTGATTATCGCAAGAGGATTGATCGAGTGAGGCTCACAGATGCATGAGAAATTTTATTTATGCTACACCAAACCCCGCTAACTAACCATTACGCTTTGTCATCTGTCAGCAATAAGCGCAACACCACTGGTCGTTTTGACCATGGGATAAGAATGACAATCACATTTATTTCAGGGCTCTTCTGACATTTCATATTGGGAGAAATCTTCGGGCATATGAACCAGTGATTCCCACATATCCTGAAAAGACAAAAAGGTCAGCCTAGTACAATGTCTCGTCAAGGAAGAACATACCCAGTCTACACCATCTGAGTTATTCAGCATTGCTTCGATGCCTTGAAAGTCGGTCGAAAAGGGGGTCTCGCTCGCACTGGACTGCCCGTTCATCCCTATTCTCGTTAGTCTACATACCGCATGGTTTCGAGCATCAGTCTTACCGTTACCGTTGCCATTACAAGCTGGGGCTTTCTCCTGGTCTCCAACAAGGGGCATAGACTCATCCCTCGGCCCAGTGGTAACAGCCTTCAGCATCACAGTGAGCAAATCGTAGGCCTGCTTGGCCTCAGCAGAGACTGCCTTGATAGCTGCCCAAAAGGTCTGCGAGGTTTTAAGTGCTTCGATCATACTCTCCCGAGTGTACCCCACGAGCTCTGGCTTCTGCTGCTCAGGTGGCATGCCGAGCTCAACGCAGACGACCATGGATGCTAGAGAGAAGTCATGTCTCTCTAGCGAAGTCAGGAACCATCTGTCATTGAACAGCAGTCCACCGACTTGAACCTCCTTCAGGATGCTAGCCTGGTGACCCAACACAGTCATCGCTGAGTCAACGCAAGCCGCTCTCGAGTAGTCATACTTAGAGTCATGGTATGCTTTCGTCATGTGATGGCGGTGCAGTGTACATCGTGCCTTTTGGAAGAGAAGTTCAAGGTTATATCGTCGAATGAGTAGATACGGCGGGACCATGAAGCAATCTTCCAGTTTGGCTATTTTGTAGCAGGTAGGCATGGACTGATGCATCTGGTGAAGCTTCTGATCAAGGGCCATGATCTCGTTGTAGTCCTCTGTCTTACCAAGGGAGACCTGGTTGAAGATCGTTCGGAAGATGGTCATCATCTTGACTTTGACGCGGGTGTACAAAACACTGGTACCTTCCGTCTCAGGTCTTGGTGGAGGAAGCTGCGTGGACTCAGGGCCAAAATCTTCATCATTTATATTGCGCGGCAGACGAGTATCACACTGGGACTCCTGAATGAGCGATGGCAGGCCCAGCTGACAAGAAGTCAGGATGTCAAGCTGCTGGATAACACCCCAGACACGACGCCTCATCTCGCCATGGAATGGTGAGATCCGAGGGTAGTTATCGGGATCACGATGGTAGCCCATGCGCATGGCCAAACGAATAGCAATACCGGTGAGGATCCACACGCCGAGATGAGCGTCTCGACGTCGCACGAACTCACCGTGGATATTAAACAGAAGAGTCTCCAGAGTATACTTACTAGGCGCTGTGGAGTACTTGGAAAGGAGAAGACAGTCAGTGCATCTTTGCTGGAAGGACTCTACAACCTCGAGAGGCGCTCCCATTCCTCCGGGTAGCTCATCCTGTGATCGGAGGTACAGGAATGTTCCAGTGGCCAGAATACCGAAGAGCATCCCAACCCACGGAACAGATACTGAGTGGGGGTCATTCCAGAAGCGTTTGTACTGTAAGAAAGTCAGTGAGTCGAATATTTGGTAGAAAAACAAACATACCTCGCCTTCAAACTCTCCTGAATGGGTAATCACTTCGGAACGTCAGTGACAGCATTGTAGATCAATAGGTAGACGTACAGATTGACGGCTGAGTCGAAGTAAAATAGCGAGACACAAGTCTGTCCGTGATATGCTTCGGAGGGACATCTGCAAGAATATCTTCAAGATTCGGAGTCAGTCTCCCCGGTCCCAGAAGCAGCGGTACTTGACTTTGAGCTTGATCAACAATGCCTAAATCACTCGCTTCATGGCTCTCGTCCAGATGCTCGCGAATATGCTCAACCTGGGGTATCCCCATGTCAGAAGTGCTCTCTGCGTTGGATAGCTACTCACCTCGTGACAGATAGCAGACCAGTGGCTGCTAGAAACATAGATCGTCTCATTCGGATTCGCCATCATCCTGCCAGGCTTGACCTCGGAGCCTTCCTGAGAGGAGTGATGAGATCCCTGATGAGATCCTGCAGCATTAGATGCTGTGACATAAGTGCTCGCCGGGCTCTTGATACTGGGAGATCCGTTTGATGAGCCCTGCTGAGCTGGAAGCTGTTGGACGATAGAGCCTAGAAGTTGCTCGAGATGGCGCACGCGATCACTCAGATCATTCTGTCTGCCGTCCCGTCGCTGAGCAGCGACACGACCTCGCGGCCAAGGGGCATATTGACAAGAGACATTTCTCGCAACGCAATTGCTACATGGCTCATCGCGATCACATTTGAGCCTGAGTATCTCGTCAGCATCGTCATCCGTGCCAAGAAAAGGCGGCGTACTTTCGCTGTCGACAGGAACTGCACGACAATGTTGCCCTAACAGGCTGCTGCTGCTGTTGCATCTTGACTTGTACCGTGCGTGTCTAGTATGAGGATATAGAGACTGAAGCAATGATTTATGAGAATCAAGAAAGGAGAATTGCATCGGCTGATAGATAATTAAGCTTAGATTGTTTAGCGCCTGCACTGCCGCAGAGCAAGGGACAGGACACGCGGATGCTTACGTCACGTGAATGCCTCACGAATTGGCTACTCTTTTCGACGACGATTGTCACGCACGAGAGCTTGTGATAATCTTTATCTTCCAGTCTTGGCTATGATCTGCGTACGGCATTTGTCTGTATTACGCCTTACCCGCGGTCCCGCTGCTGCTTTCGGTGAGATCGGGTGAGATTTGTCAGGGTTTCCGGTGTAGGGCTGACACTGGCCTTTAGGGCTGAGAATGCCTTGCTTGCTTAGACAATCGGCGCGTAAAACCTCATCCTGTTCTCGGGATCCCACTTCTTTTTGAGGGTCTTGAGCTTCTCGATCCTCCAGGGCTCGTGGCCGTACATTTCTTCCAGAGACTCGAAGCCGTGAGCGTAGTTAACGTATGCGCGTAAATGCTCAGGGTCCCCACTAGCCTCCAACAAATACCTCCTCAGATTCTCACCGTGCTCCTGCGCAAGCTCGTCAAGTGTCGCGTTGGGTTTGTACAGAATGTAAGGTGTGACAAGAATCTCATCATCGCGGTGGGGAAATGCAGAGTTCTTCGAATCAATTGCCTTGACGCCGTGGGTAGAGTACCCTTCAAGAAGAAAGAATGATCCAGCGAACTCGGGGACACGCTTGGACATGTCGGCGATTTCGTTGAAGACCTTTCTAACAGCGAAGAGGTCATAGGTCTTGAGGCCAATTGGATATCGGAGACCGGTGAAACCCTTTGCACATCCGACGGTATCGTCACCCATAAGAGTGATGGCGGCCAGCTCAGGCATTGAAGCTTCCCCGGCGTTGACGTTGATGGGACCGAGGTCGTGAAGCGGCTTCGAGTAGTCTCGCGCTTCTTTGGCAGCGCCATCGGAGATGACAGCATACCAGATAATTGGCTGCACCTTATTAGCCAGACCTCACATCCTGAGGCAATATACTCACCTTGTCAGGATCAATCTCAGGAATGTTGACGATATAAATCCAATGAGTCAGATGCGGCGGCTGTGTCTTCATCATCTTGTTCGTCAACTCCAAAACATCCTCCAGTTTATCTCCAAGGAAGATGAAGATCTCATAAGACCACTTCGGATTGTTGATGTCGTAGATTCGGTACTGCCATTCCGTCACAATGCCAAAGTTGTGTCCTGCTCCACGAAGAGCCCAGAATAAATCGGGGTTGGAATCCTCCGACGCGGTTACAGCTTCACCATTCGGGAGTACAACTCGTGCAGATATAACCTGGTCTGATGCCAGGCCGTATTGGCCTTGCAACCAGCCGTGGCCGCCACCTAGGGCGGGCGCTGAGACACCAACGCACTCACAGATACCAGTGACTGAAGATCACATTAGTACGGGAATCTAGGCCTATGGCGCTTGACTTACCTGTTTGTTTTCCAGCTACCCAAAGCTCATTTACAACCTTCTTCACACTCGCGCCGCCACCAATCCTCGTCGACTTTCCATCCCCCGCAATCTCGACAACATTTTGGTCTCGCATGTCCACGACAATGACATCCTTGGCTAGCTGTAGTGCTTCAGTTGCTCCATGGCCACCAGATCTGGCGAGAAAAGGAATCCCATACTCATTAGCGTATCGTATCTGCATCATGTCAGCAGGACTCTCGTCTCAGAACCATCATCCTCACAGTTTCTTGCACGTCGCTCTCAGAGAAGGTTCTCACGACCGCTCCAGGCTGCGGCCCATGCCAATCCCGCCATCTACTAACAAGACCACCAAAAGAGGAGTCATGAGGCAACACGATTGATGCTTGGGGTGAGAGCTTTGATGATAATTCAGGCCATGAGTTCTGCGCGACCAGCGATGCGAGTCCAAGATGTCCGAGAATCTTCTGCGGCGAGGGTGCCTTTGCCAGCGTCCAAGATGCACCTGCAGCAATAAACTCCATGACTGTGTGTTAATTCAAACAAGATCTTTGCGAATGTGAATGGTTAGAAGACGTCGGTCAGCATTTAAACGTCATCTTCAGGCCCCACCTCATCCTTTGAGCCTACTCGGCCATAGCCGTATTACCAATGAGATCAGCGTTCCTTAAGTCCGATGATGCATTATTCGTATGTCAGCCAATGCTTTATGATCTTGGATAATGATAATCTGTCCGATGCGTTGCCCTGCGGCGATAATTGTTGTTTTACTCCGCTTAGCAAGCTTGTTCGGGGCGAATATACAACATAGAGCCAGTCGCTTTGAGCGAAGGATCCCGGGGTCAGCCATGTCTAAGTTGTGAAATAGATGTGTTATTTGCAGCAGAGACTTGTGGCTAGAGCTTATATCACCACAGAGAGCTTAGCTACCAATGCTACAAGGCTTTGGAGTAGCTTATAGCTTCAGCAAGAGAAGTTTCACCTAATTCAGCTTTCAATTTGTCGTCTATGCTTAGCTTCTTACGCACTCTCGTCTACATGAACGCCAACCCATCGTTAACTCATCCTCAATTGTTGAGCCCCAGTACCTCCAAAATCTCATCAGTATCCGTATGATCTCTCGAATTCCTCATACGGTGACACCAAGTCACCTTCTTATCATCTCCTTCCCCAACAAACAAGAACTCTCCACCCTGTTGATTTGTGGTTCCCCAGTTCCACAAAGGATATCCCTCCAGTAACTTCCAAAACGCATTTTTCATGGACAACCAGATATTCCAAAAAGACGATATAGGGATATACTTATTTGGAGGCCCTTCTTCCGATGTCTGAATCATGCCGAGCGTTTTGTAAAGCTCTTCAGATGGATCAGTGTAGATGGGAAACTCGCAGCCCGTGTCTATGCCATACATGTCAACTGTTCTAGGATCCCCGTGACCTATTATCACAATCTCGGTGTTGATCTCTCGTAGCTTTTCTGGAGTCGCGTTTTTAGCGAGAAAGCTGGTGTAGCTCACGCATGACTGATCGTGTTAGCTTGGTTAATTCCATGGGCAGGGAGCATACACAGCAGAAGAAATGGCGAACAAAGACAACAAGAACTCGACGGGGTAGTCCAGGTCCGCTGTAGATGCTCTTGAAGGTATGCTTCTCTCCCTTGCCATCAAGGACCTCAATCCCATCAGCGATCTGAAGTGCCTCAGCAGTCGGCAGGTCATCGTTGACTTGGCCGCTGGAAATCTCCTTCCCTTGAGGGATCTCACACGAGTTGTCCATCTTGAATGTTTTGAGTAACTTGCAGATTCAAGTTTGTCTCCTGTCGCATGTGAAGATGCGGGGCTGTTATGTGCCTCACTCTCTGAGGCTACGATCGTCGTCAAAACACCAAATGTTTCTGACGTAAGCACTAGAGACGTTTATGTCAACGCTCCGGTCAGTGCCAAAGACCTTTTGCCTTGGATTGAAGAGATCAGCATCAAAAGCGAAGACAAGTGTCCCGGTCGTTTAGCAGAGGGATTTACAGACCCAGCATAATTGGAAAATGAGGCCTTTCCGAACAACAAGTAGAGGCCAGTCACTCAGGGAAGCGCCAGGAATAGACGCTAGAACAGAACCCATGCCATTTACTGCTGGAAGCGCTAAGAAAGAAGCATAACACCACTAACCCAACGCTACAGGACTCGGCTATTCCATCACAAATCTGACACTCTGCTTCCAGTCATCCCTTGGCATCTTCAGCAAATTAATATGCTGTGACTTATTCTCAAAGCCAATCCCAACAGTGCAAAGAATATCCAAGTTCTCATCAATACCCAGCTCCCTCTTGATGATGTCCGGGTATCCAGTTGGCGCAGCAGAAACTTGCGTGCCCAATCCCTTCTCCGTCAACAGTAACAGAAGTGTCTGCAGATAGATACCCACTGACAGAACATCGCCTCTGTTCAGGTCTTTATCAATGGAAATAATAGCGACAACTGGCGCGTTATAGAAGTTAAAGTTGTCGATGAGAGTTTTCATCATTGCCTCTGCATCCCCCCGGGCGATGTTGTATCCATTTGGTCCATAGACGTGATGTCCCAGTTCCGAGCGATAGTGGTTATACGACTCCGGAATGGCATCTATTTTGAGCTCCTCTTTGTTCTCAAATGCAGCAATAAGCGCAGCAGACAAGCGCTTCAAGGGGTCACCAGAAGCGACGGTGACTCTCCAAGGCTGAATATTCGTCGAAGAGGGAGCATGCTGAGCAACACTGAAACAATCCTCGATAACAGACATGGGAACTTGTTGGCCAGTACAAAATGAACGAGTGCTATGTCTATCGAGAATAGTTTCAGCTACAGTATTGCGAGCTGATTGGATCTCATGGCGCTGGAAGGTTTGTTCTGAAAGCATGGCGGGCTTGCTGTCGCCTTGGATGTGACCTCTACAGCCGAAAGCTTGGGGCATGATGTTCTTGAGTATTAGAGACACGGTGACTTATTAAAAGGCTCATCTGCATCAGGTGTCGAGATCTTTATGTGATCGTTAGTCGCTTAAATGGTCAAATTCCGGGGCGGCTTTATCCATCATCGGACTTAAGCATGTCTTCGGTCGGAACTTATGGAGACTCGAAATGAGGTTCTGGTAATAAGGCAGGTTATAATAGTATATATGAATTTTCGGCTAACTAAAATACTGTCATTGGCTGATTTGAACTGGTTTGTCGTACCAGGAACCTCTGTCTCGACGAGGGGGACCAATTCGTCCGAAAGGCATTACTCATCACCCATAAGCAGGACACTGACGACGCCTGCTGACAAATATGTCATCAATAATCCCATTAAGAGAAGTCTTGAGTACCATAGATTCCATCTGCGAACGACACATCACAGCTGCATAACTAGGCTCACTTCCATGAGAATTCTCAATCTGTGCCTTCCACGCATCGTGCGGCGTTACGACGTTTTCCGTCTCCAGGCCTATGTCTGAGCCAAGATACCGCCTTTCTATTTGGGCCGTGATATCACCATGTCTCGCTGTTCGACGTCAATTGGGGTGCGCTCGTCATCCCCGATCGCTTGAGAAGGCCGCCAATCGATGTGGGTTGCGAGCGTTTTTCGCGGTGAGGCTGACACTCGTTTAAGTAGCGTTGATACCGGCATCTGATTTATTAGCTCATGGCCGGCTATCTATGGAAATCACTGGTTCATTGTGTTGGGAAGCTCTGCATGCGGAACCATTACGTCTGATAACAGTAGCAATATATGACTTATAACTGTGCAGAGTAGGGATTGCCAAGGCCATACACCGGGAAGCGAGAAGACTAAACTTCATGATTAGGGATAGACTATTTGGGGTGGTCTTTGTAAGTTGAAAGTACTTATGGCATGGGGAAAGGTGGCATTTACAATAGACCCGAGGAAGAAGTAGTAGAAGTTAGATTGAATGGGGGAGCCTCGCCTTGAGAGGGCTCTTATGGCATTTAGAAAGCTTAATAAGAAGGTCTATAAAAGAAAGACATAGATAGGCAATAACAGCACATATTCGCGAAGATGCAAGGGATTCCTACATTATTAAGATTGAACTTTATACTTCCTTTCCATCTGTTTATACACTACTGCACAGCATGCCTTATAGACAAAAGCAGAGTTCAGTTAGTCACTTGTATTAGGGCTTTAAGACAAGAAACATAAAAGCAAAAACAGAACTCCAAAATTAAAATAGATGCGACGCGTAAATGAGGTTTGACAAACATCAAAAAGCAGGTCTCGGAGGGAGTCGAACCCTCGCTGGCGGAATCAGAATCCGCAGTCATAACCGTTAGACCACGAAACCGTGTTATGCTTGATAACTTTTTCTCTTACAGCGGGTTATATTCAGCTGATACCAGAGTACTAAAAATTTCAACACCGAATTATCAGTCCGTGCAAGTACTTAATGCAGGAGAGGATACAGTAATAGTTTTCACTGCGCCTGTAGCTGCGACGTAACATGCCTTATAAGATTTAATGCTAAACTTGTTGGAGACTCATCAAAGCAGACAGAGAAGCGAAATGCAAGAAGTAACAGCAAATTAAATAATTCTCACTTGAATACACATGTTTCTATATACCAGTCCATAAACATTCAGCGCTACCATTATTACAGTCAAAGCAATACCTCAACCCCCAATTCATGCATATTGACGAGGCATGTCCTCGAAAACAAACCTGTGCTCCTTCAATTGCTTGCTCGCCAAGTCCCAAAGCTTACCAACAGCCTGAGGATCATCCAGCCACTTATTAGCCTTGTCATCTAGCTTCTGAACCGGGATGTAATATCGCCCAGCATGCTCGTAGGCTTGCGAAGTTGTAGCGCAGAAAAGCGAGTTCATCGCTCCTTCGAGCGGCGTGGCTGTTGGGGCGACCTTCATCGCGATACGTGTCATGGCTCCGAAGATGTTGTTGGAGTGAGACTGCAGACCGGACTTGACGATACCAGGGTGAAGAGAGTAGGCTGTTACTCCGAGAGGTCGGTACCGTTCCGTAATGGCTTGGGCGGCGATGATGCTGGCTAGCTTGCAGTGGCCGTATCTCCTCCTGCTTTAGGTTAGCACGTTGGAGTGCAGAAGGTTCAGGGCTGGAATGCTTACCATGGCGCTAGTTGTCCAGTGACATCAGTGAGATTAGGATCATCGTAGTTGATGGTCTCCGGGCCCATCTTGAAAGCCATGTCGCTTGCAACATTGACGATTCTCACACGGTCCATGCGTCCACTGGTTTGAGCGGCGGCGACGAGGAGAGGCATCAATGACATGGTGAGAGCGTGATGGGAGAGGAAGCAAGTCTGCCATTGGACTTCAAAGCCGTCCTTGGTCAATTGCCAGGGACTAGCCATGATCTAGTAACGGCGTTAGCTTTATTTCTTAGTATTCTGGACTGCACTTACGCCAGCGTTGTTGATCAATAGATCAAGACGATTCTCACGGCTCATGAAATCGGCAGCGGTATCCTTGATGGTCTGGAGATCTTGGAGGTCAAGCTTTAGGAAGTGAAGGTCCAAGTCGGGACTGGTTTGTCGCATCTCGGAGATGGCTTTGTTGACACGTTCGCTTGAGCGGCTGGCGATGTAGACTCTGGCGCCCTTTAAAGCGAGTTGAAGTGTTGTCTCATATCCAATACCGGAGTTTCCTGAGATGTTAGTGTTACAGCTTTCAAGGGCACATTTGGTGACTTACCACCAGTGACAATGGCGATGTAGCCGTGAAGGTTGGGGATGTCGCGGACTTGGAACTCGGGTTCTTTGTGACAGTTCATCCTGATGTTGGTGTAAATGCGCAGGGACTTTTATGAAGTGATGAGTTGAAAGTTGATTAACTAGTGTATTCGATGAAGGCGTTTGTTGGATTGTTGAAGCTGGTTTGATAGTCTTGACTTCTGTTGTCGCGCTTCTCTCATCTTATACCAAGAATGCCAGAGGCAGCGCAGCCAATCGGAGGTGGAGCTGTCCGATTCTGCGGGCTCATCCGCGGACATCTCCATGGTGGGGCTGGGCTGAAGGCTTAGCCTGAGGCGCGGAGGTTAATGCAATTACCGACAGTCAGCTTTTACAGTATTGATTGGGCGGACAAGAGGAATTCTTGTTTCATCAATGATGGATCTTTCTTGATAGACTCTCAAGTTTACCATATTGGGTGATGTTCATTGCCAGGTTTACTGGAGATTGGTTGATGAGAGTGCCAAGAGTCTGACCGACGATCCAGTCGCATGAAATCCATCTCTTGGCCTATTTCTGATTCAGCGCGCGTTCATTTCTGCTCCATGGACATAATTTGGTTCCAAAGCCATCATGCAGCCCTACTAGGCACATGCATCGTCAGCCGGGATACAGATACGGCACAGAAAACCACGAAAGGTCACTAGCTGACACAAATCTAGCCATTACGTCCCCAGCAATTCGATCAAGGTTTATTCATTGGCCTACTTGTTTTCGTGAAAAGCTTTTGATCCAACTAAGCAGTCATGTTATTTCTTTTCAGTTGCCTTTTCCTTTGAGCAAGTCTCGCATATCCAGTCATGGTGGGTTGCAATTACGCCAACTCCATCGCACTTCTTTTCACTTTTTGCTTTCCAGCATTGGACTGTTGCTCCCATGTCTAGATTTCGCTCCTTTGGGCAGAAGCGACATTTACTGATGTTCTGAGTGACTGTGCACATTATGAGTGGTAAGTTCTTGGATTTCTGAGATTTGAGCGGACTGAGCACCAGCAGGAATGTTTGATATTGCACGAGAGGGCACGTAATTTTTACCTAGATTTATACTGCAGCTCTGTGGTAAATAATCTCACTCTTTCAGTCACGTTGTCTCATGTAAGGAACCTTTTGAGCTTGAGCCCTCTGTCAAAATCAGTCTCCGACTAGCCATCAGTGAACCATGCAAACAGATTCCGTGACACTGTATGCAGTCTGAATTTATTCACTGATATCACATATCTAAGGCAGATTCTGGCCGAGTATGAATATAGAACTTTTCCGCGTTTCTCACGTCGATGCATCATGTGAGGTAGTGAGTTGTTTATATTCTAAGGTCGATACAACAGCATGAAAGTTGACCAAAGTAACTATTCAGCTGGATCTTCCCTTTTCGCGCTCATCTGACTATCACTACAGGCTATAGTACCACTCCTTCTCTTTCGTCGGGAGATGCTTGTGGTCTTCGCATGCCTTGGGCCCAGACATTTCTTGCTCGTTTCTCCTGAGGCACTTCTTTCCAGCCTCGGCATCGTGGCATTTGAGGAGATCGGCAGTCACAGGGTCTTCTTTTTTACCGCAATGGGGGCATATCCATGTTATTTTGGGAATGGTGCACATGGTTCCTGTCTGTTGGTGACTTAGTTGAGTATATGTCGAGAGATTTCGCTGTAGGTCTCTGTCGATGGTAGATAAAGCGAATGGGTTACGAATGTTTACAAGGAAGGAAACGTACATATGATTCAGCGGATATCTCATTTTATAGTTCTTCTAGTGGTCAGCTTTGTTGTCAGTGAATCGGAAGCTTCTTGCTTTGTCATGTGAACAGAGTCTTCTCTGTTAGCCTTTCACACTACGAAGAGGTCACTGAAGGGCCAGCCTCCAAATTTCATCAAAGCATGTCGGGAACGTTGTATCATCTGCTCAAAGACAGGTTCCTAACAGGCGAGCTTCAGCCAAGTGGTGGCTTGCGTACGTTTTCTTAAGTCACTTTACAAAGGATTTTCCCGAACAAGAACAACCATATAGAAAGCAACCTGTTGTTCAATTTCAGAAGCAGTTGAAAGAGTCAGTCAGTGACCCTTCTAACGACTTGGCCCTGTCGAAGGCGGCCCGCAAGAAGTGTCATTGCGGCAACGCTGACAAAGAGTATTTGTCTCCTCGGGATCCTTCGTTTCACAAAATGCCCCCTTCTTCTTAGCAGTTTCGCACATCTTTATCCATGTTTTCCCGTAAACCTTCACCATCTCTTGTTCATCGTAGTCAAGATCGCAGTTGCCGCAATGAGGCAGCCCAATGTATTCAGTGCACATGATTTGTGTTTCGATTTGTTTTCTGAGTCTTGGGTTTGCTTTGGTCAAATTAGAAGCTTTGTGAGAGAGATGGATCTGGAGAGGAGGAGGAGTTGCCGCGGGCTTATGTACACGACTTGAGATCAGTGCTCTATATGAATCACGGAATAAGCAGTCAACAGTGAGACAGTCACACAGGAAAAGCGAATGAGTGAACGAGAAACTAATTCTGACTCACCACTGCTGCTCGACTAATTATTCGACCTGAAAGCATCTACTCACAAACAAGGCTCTTGGCAGGACTATTCCAGGGAGCTCAGAACAGACAATGCCCTTCAGGCTTCTTATATAATTTCGGTCACTTTTTATTTGGGTTTGACTAAGCCAGCAGAAACCATGCTGAAAGCTTCAGCTGTAGATGATGGTAAACTGTAGCCGTGGTGTTTACCAATGTTCCTACCAATATCGCCCAACCTCAGATAGCCCATATAATGTGGACTCCCCGCATACTTGACAGGAACCGTCCCTCTCTTCTGTAAGTCTCTGCCCATTTGGACATTTCCTCCCCTCTCTCTTGGCAGTTTCGCATTCCTCCGTTCCCATATCGTCGCGTTGCTTTCTCCCTTGTTCGCTGGGATCCTTCATGCAGGTGCCGCAAAGCGTCCGGCGATACAGGTTCTTGCACATGATTGATGATGTTAACTGGTGTTTCTGCAGGATTCATTGACTGAATGAAAGGCTTGAATGCGATTTGAGCTGCTTGGGGAGTGGGAGCGCTCCTGGAACTATATATAACAATTTAGATCAGGTTGCCGACATGATCGACGTGAACAGATGCATATAGTGAAAGGTGAATAATTCAAACAAGGTTATGATTCAGAATTCACATGTTACGGCAACATAATGAAGGTGAACTCAGTGTTCATGTTGGAATGACAACGTTCTTGCATGGGTGAACTGAGCAATGGTTCAATCAGATATGTTGATATACCTAGTAAAGTAAAGATTCAGTGAGTTCTGATCTCCCGACACATACGGCAGCCTCACTTCACATGTTCACTGCTTCACTTCAATTAAACGCATGTTTCTAAAAGCTTACTAATTGTATAAGAAAAGCACTAGTTTTGGTTCAAGGGCACATGGCATGACGATAGGGACCTCATTGAGGCATGATCCTCACTGTAGAAGGTTTTATTTATTTGCTAATTTTGCGAATGGTATGTTGGATGCTATGAACATCTCTACTGTCTTCCTGGTCGTTCAAAAACTAGCTCCTGCTTTGATCCCAGATATTCGTTGTCCGATGATGCAGATGCGCAAGGAAAACTTACCCGCAGTTTTGTGTTGGCGGTTGGTAGTGTAGTCGGTGCTTGCATAAAAGTATGTTGCCCTACTTCTTGCCAATCATCTTCTTAACTTTCTCCGTGAAGGAGCCCGTCACCTTCGTAGTGGCCTGTTGTCGGATCTTTGGTTGATAGCCATATGGCTCTATGTAGGATGGGCCACGGGCTGTATTGACCTTGCATGCTGGGCACAGCCATGCATTGTTAAGCTCGATCTCATTCTTTCCGAGACAGGATTTTCCTTCCTTGACGGCGTTGCATGTCTCTGTGTTGGTAAGCGCGATATCCTCAGCTTCGCAGTTGCCGCAGGTTTTGGGGGTAGAGTAGATGATACACATGGTGAATGGTGATATGATGGTAGCTTTTGGTGTTGTCAAGTGTTGGTGATTGGAAGTATCAAGAGCAGAAGCTGCTGCAATTATAAAAAACCTTCCTCTTTGTTGTTTTCGTGCGTCATGAACGTCGCTCGAACAAGTGAACAAGGAATCAAGAAGCAAAGCGACATTGTGAGTCAGTGTTACTGCCTGGCAGAGTGAAAGGGAAGTCCATTTGGGCCAACCAAGAGCTCCAGGTGTTGGGGAACAGCCTAACAGGGCATGGCCACTGAATACCGCCAGGCAGTTACATGGCAAGAACACCGTGCCTCTAAGCTGCGACGATGCAACAGAAGTACAGAACAGACTCGTCCATGCGCCAATCGTTTACGTCATCAAAGAGTTGAGTCTAAGTCATTGTCAATTCATGATCAGACAGAAGACATTATGGTCTACGAAGTAGCACTTCCAAGAGTACGTTACGGGATGTGGCCATGATGATGGACCGCTATATCCACAAGAGCTTTACAGCTAGTATATCGCGGTGAGTATTGGGCTACATTTAATCTTCCTTGAACAAAAATAGAAATAAGCCACGGAGTAAGATGGCAGATCTCAGAGTGAGACAAGGGTAACATTTACATCACGATGCTGAAACTGCGATACCATGAATCGCGCCTCAGACCATCTTCCTCACTCCCGAAGACAAGCCCCAGAAAGCAATGAAAAGAATAAAAAGAAAACACGCCTGTCAGACGTCCATCAACACCCACCCCAGCCACGCGCCCGAAGGCAAGACCACAGCTGGGGTCGAGATCATCAAGCAAACCATCTCTATACAGCAGATGCACGAGGCAACCACCGCCATCCTTGCGGACAGAGCGAGAGGACCAAAAGGTATTCACTCTAGGGTGTCGAGGATATACATTCATCAACCAGGGTGGGATCTGTGGCTCTTTTAGGGAACCAAGAGAAGGTCGAATACTATAGAAATGATTCTCCTGGGGTGGTCGTTAGCGATTGTTGGGAGAGTGATAGTAGGTAGGGGGGGACGTACTGAAGTATTGTCGACATGAAGAAGAAAAGAAAAAAATTCCAAAGGTCTGAGGAGGATTGGTTTTTTATAGAGAGTTATAGTGGGTCTGGGGGACTTTGCGCCTGAGGCAGAGTGAAAACTCTGATTTTGGCCCAGCCACTTTTTTTTGTCAGCCTCATTTCGCTACTGGAGACTTGCGACCAGGTTCAGTGGGTATCGCGGAGCATCAGAATCAATACAGCAAATGGCGTCACGATTGAATGAGAACTCTGCAAATGAATGAGGCTGCCAAGTCGTAGCCAATCCTATTGCTATAGAAACAGTGCAAAGGGCCGATGAGAGCAGAAATTACACCCGGCGGTGAATGTCTGTAAAAGATGATCGCGAAAATCTCGTGAGAGGAGCTGAGGCGCTAGCGCGTGTTGAGGCAGCGGTCGTGGACAATATCGCTGAGCATCTCATCCGTCGCCAATTCTGTAGGGTGGCTCTTCGTTTGCTGGCGGATGCATATCGCGTTGACAAAGGGTCGATATGTAGAAAAAACAATAGCAAAATCTTACCAATTGCAATAACATTCAATCAAAGGTAGTATTAAAATAATAGACCGCAGTTTACTACAGGTTTTCGGCCAACTTTTTCGAGTTGGGATCTGGCTTGAAGTTGCTGATAGATTGATCTTGTGGCGTGCAAACGACATCGTGATACAAAACAGATAAGATGCCAAACAACAATCCGAGTTCACAGAGATCAGAGTGATTCTCGATAAGAATTCTATACTATATAACACATTAATAAAGAGGAATTCATTTTCATCTAATCTATTTTAACCAGCAATTGACCGTGAGAGTTCCAGTCAATCTTCAAGCTCCCAATGCCTGGAGACCGAAATCCAGCAGACCGACCCACTAAATATTGCCAGAGAGTCCACTAAGACCGTCGATATAGGGCGTAAGCCCACCACTATCCAACACATACGACCAAAGGTAGTGGAAAATACGGGATCCCGTCCAATACTTATCAATCACTATCGTTATCTGAGGCCAGCGTTGCTAAAGACAGGGCGCTGGTCACCCAAACTTGGAAGCAAACCAACCATGCTTGCAGTAAGGACTTATACCTCAGCCTCTGGCGTTAAGCTGATGGACGGTGCATTTCGTCTCCATCTTTTACAACGAAACTGATCATTAAACCCGTTTCGCTTGGGACCATTGTTTTTACTTTCACCCCTGTACCCCCCCTTTTACTTGAGATTCTTAACGCATTAGGACCTCAAAATAATCCTACCGCTTATGACAGTGACTCGCCTGGGGCAACTAGGTTCCCAGTAAGGTAGCCTACTCATTGCGGCATGCCTTTGGTAGCCAAGTGATAATGTGTACAGCAAACCGGATTAAAAATGATAATTAATTCACTTTCGGCCTTCCATAAATCATTAAAAAACCAGCCCCATTCCCCCAACTACTTTCGTCAGCAGATGCTGTACAAAGCTTCACCAACTGGAGGCATGAGAGATCTCTGAAGGATCGGAAGGCTTGGAAGAAACGAATACGCGATCTTCAATGAATACTTACTACCCATAATTCGAACCTTTTCAATATGTATGAAGATTGAAATAATGCCATTTAGCCAACGATGGTCTAATAGTGAAACCTATACAACTACCTGGTGTCTGTCTGGCTAAGCCTAAGTTTACGAAGCACCTTCCTGGCTGTCTCTTGTCAAATCAATATAATCGCTCTCATCTTGACCTGCGTCTTGAGATTGCTTCTTCTCGCTAGAACCTCCCAGGACACTATGAGGCTGTGGAGGATTCGGCTGGCCAGATTGCCGTCCAGGAGACCATCTCTGCATTTCAAGTGATGATCGACCGGTGATGATCGGTGACCTAGAAGGTGTTGTTGCCTTAGATATATCTCGAGATATATCTATAGCTAGCGAACCTGGATCCGGAGATAAGATCCTGAAAAGCACCGTTGGAAGATTCGGCTTTGGAGTAACCTGCCCCCCAGAGATAGATTGAGTTTCCCTTCCACCTCCGTCGGGGCTATCGAGTAGGCGATTTGCGTTCGATCCTGATGGTTGGCCTTCCGGACCTTTTGAAATACCCGGCGGAGAACTATGGAAAGAAAACTCATAGTCTGAAGGAAAGGCATCTGAAGAATTTGAATGAGGGCGCGTAAGAGCCAGAAAGGATGTCGTTTGAGTGGGAGCTGAAGATTCTTGTGATGGCCTGTAGTCGGAGTCGTTCGGGTCATCGTTGTCAGGTAGCAAGTATTGACTGGTTTGACGTGACCCGAAAATCGATTCCTGGTGGTCAGGATAGCAATCAGAGTGTTCTTGAGATGCCGCATTCTCTCCTCCTCGGGAACGATGCTGCTTTTCAGCTGCATATCCCTTCATGGACAGCCCCTCTAATTTCTGAGAAACGACTCTATCAACTTCACTGGATATAAAGTCCTTCTCTAACGAGCAGATTTGATGCATCATTAGGCCTAAAAGTAAAGGCGTCACCTTCTTACTGGCCATGTCATCAAGCTCCAGGGCGGCTTGGTCATCTAGTAGGCCTTGGACTATCGGGAGAATGGCTCGTCGCTGCTCAATTGTCTTTTCGCGACGTTGCTTCGACAGAAAGAACTGCCCATGACCAAAAGTTTGGCTGACAGTTGATTCATCGAATACATGCTGCCACTGTTCGATGTACGAAGATATCAAAGGTTTAAAAGCCCGTGTGGCCCAGGTATGCGCGTTATCAAGGACCATTTGGAACATAACAACGTCAGCAAGCTTGGTCATGTCACCGTTCCAAATGACACGCATGATCTCAACCAAAAGTCAGCTAGAGAACATGGAAAATACAAACAGATAGACTTACACATCCCTCTTTGCGTCTCTTCACTGTTTCCTCTGTGGTGTCTCGGTGGCTGCACGGGGCGTCGAACTCTGTGGCATAATACATGATCCACACTGTGACATTGGGCCCGATAGTAGTGATGACGGGTATGGGGGGGATGTGCGCATGTTTGGGCAGCTTTACAGCATACTGAGCTGTGTGCCTAATTAAACCAATCGCGCACGCTGCAGCATTAGCGGCCTGGCAACACACAACCCTCACAGGCCCATCATCTTGCTTCTCTCTCTTGTGTTCGACTACAAGCCAAGGATAGCATTTGAGATCGGCTTCCAGTGGTGGTTTTTTAAAAAGGTGGGAAGGTGCTGGTTGGAGGCCAAATTCATGCAATCGCTTAAGCGTTGACCACGTAAACGGTTCCATGGCTGATATCTCTTGAGCCCTATTCCACTGTCTAACATTAGGGTCTACCACAGTAGGAATACCGGTCGGATGACGGTTGTGATAAATGGGAAGGAAGAAAGCTTGGTCCGGTTTAGGGCAACTGAGGCTCTCAAATGGCCCTATTCCGGCCTCCTTATCTTTCTTAAACAGGTCCCAGGACCCATTGGCCTCTCTTGACGATCGTGTTAGCGCCCTGGCGGATAAAATAGAGACAAATCTGCATACCTCGTAACTGCGTCATGGTAATATTTATTGTACGACACACTTGAGTTTACCATCAGCTCTAATGCTTAAATGAAATTTTCGATGACTTTACCGTCTAGTATCATTTTTAGATGATGAAAGAGAATCGATAAGTCTCTCAAAAAAGCTCGTTTCGTAGAAAGCCTGCCACCTCTCCTCTTTGTAGCCACCGTTGATGAGCCTGTGTGCCTTGATCAGAGTCTTCTGCGCCACAACTAGGGCAGGATCTGGATCTGGGCCATATAGCAAAGGCCTCAACTTATCATCGGCGATAAGCTCATTCTTATTGACCAAGCCTTCTCCATTGACTACACAAGAAAAGTCTGTGATTAATCTCCGTACGCGCTCTACGTGCGGAGGGAACACGTTGACTGGGATCAGGGGTTTCTTTTCATCGTAGAAAATGTTCTTTTGGCCAAGTTCATATCGATCCCAAGCCATATTGCGGTAGAAGAGTAGAGGGTATACTGGCAGGAGGGAATATCGACGGTGGAAAAAGTTACATGCAACATAATCGTATAGCTACTAATATATAGAGCAGCTAATCAGCCTTGACCCCTCGCGCGTGCAGCGAAAGATTCGGCACTAATTCCGTTGTAGAGGTCTTCTCCTAGCTTTCTAGGGTTTGGTCACTTTTTGTGTCTCTTTTTACCCCCTATCAACCTTACTAGCCAACAGCTGAAACACAATATTATGCAGTTGGTTGATGAGTTGCATGGGTGAACCAACAGGTTGACAAAGCGAGCAAATAATAAATTGTAGAGGTATTTCCATATGTGGAAGGTCCTTCGAATGTGGATCCCTTGGCCACGTTGTAGGTATTGCGCAACTTATGGATACAGCGAACCAACCTGTTGCCCGAGGCGCAGCTGGTAAACATCTCATTCTATGCGTGCAGTTATGAGGCGAAGCCAGCTGTCGACGGCCTGGGGCAGTTACCCACTTCTAATGCCAACAAAAGTTAATGAAAGGATCGCCTCAGCCCAATGGGAAACTACAATACGGTGGTGGTGCTTAATCCAAGTGCTTTTGAAAGAAGTACTGTAAGTTTCTCAGCCTGATCTCAACATCAGTGCATCGCGAAGCGGAATATACTTACCTCCGTTGGCGCCGAAGCGGTTAAATTTCGGCCGCGTGAGGAAGAGATAAGATTCCCTGGCTGCTCTCCCATAGTCAAGCCACTAACCAGCGGATTAGTAGTTGGGTCGGTGACGACCAGCGAATCCCCGCTGTTGTATGTATCTTTTGCATTTTTGGCACACTGAAATTGCTCGACCTGTCGCGGTATTATGCTCTTTTTTGGGTGGTCGCGAAGTTGTCTGTTGGGTGTTGGCTGCTTACCGTAACTCCTGTAAGTCAGCGCTCATTCCAGACCAATCGGGTCGCGGTTCACCCTGAAAATAATAGCCTAACCAAATATCAACCAGTATCTTGAAGCCGTCAACATGATCGCTTGTTCTCTATGTGTTGCGCTAATCAACTCATTCTGACATAGCGGAGGTACTGTCACATTGCCCTACACAAGTTATCTGTAGCGAGCATTGCTTTTTGTATGACCCAGTCCTTCGGAGACGCTGTAAATGCTTTCGCATTTCCGACAAACATCATTCAAAAGTCTGCGGTACAAGTACATTCGTCACATGTAGCAGATACCGTACATGAACACAAAACACATCGACGGCAGAATTCTCATCAAGCTGCGCCAATGATCCAAGTAGTCCTATCATCCCGATCTCTCGGAATGCCCCCAGGATGCATAAACATCATCTCGACTCTATGTTTCGTAACCGGCTTCCCCTGGGCAATCTTTATCTTCTCAAAATAGACATACGCTCCGTAGAACACCGAACTCTTGGCCCCAGCGTTACTGCCCTTTGCCTTTCGAAAGTCCGCAAGTTGCTTTGACTGGATACCCTTGCACGTGGGGGCCTTGAACTGTGCGTAGATATCCCGGCAGAATTGGGCTTGTGTCACTCTGGGTATTTTCATGTGTGCGTTTATCCTGCGGCGGATCTCATCGCAGTCGTCGCAGATGGGAACCTCATCTGTTTCTTCACCTTCAAGGTGGATATAACTGATATCAGGGAGGACTTTTGTGGCTGAAGCTTTGGAGGGAGTTCCGTCGGCAGCGTCCTTCTTGCTCTCCTCGAGCTGACGTTTCTTGGCATCTGGCATTTTGAGGCCCATGACTTCACGCTGCTGGAACCATACGTATGCATTGCGCCAAACAGCACTATTCGATCCGCCAAAGGGACCTTTCTGCTTGAGGAATTTGTTAAGGGAGTTCGAGTTAGTACCGGTGGCTCTGCAGAACTCGGCCTTGCTCATAACGACCGAGTCAAAAAGCTTGTTCAACTTGGTGCGGATGACATTGCAGCTGGGAAGTCTACCGTTCTCAAAGGAGGCGTGCTCGACTGTATCGTTCAGATCTGCCTTGTATGCAGTAATTTCTTCATCGAGGGACAGTTCAGCCTTGCGCTTCTTCCCAGAGACTGCAGTGGCCGTTTTCGCAGGCGAAGATTTTGGAGTGGCATTTTCTTTGAGCGCTACACCTTCGGCTTGCTTGTCTTTGATAATACTCTCTGTGAGCTGGGGATGGTCAGTGGCCGGCGTCATTGCGGGTCCAACCACTTTCACAGCATTCAAGACCTCCGGTTGAAGAGGGGCGAGAGGCTCTGGCATTGCGTAGGTTCTCGCTTGGAAGTTGATATCAATTGAAGGTAGTTTTTCATCTGTCTCGTAAATTTGGGTTGAATGGTTGTACAGGGCAGTTGATGTAGAGGAACGCGGTTCAGTGGGTCTACGTCACTTTGTGTTCAGCTCGCGCCCCCCAAGATGCGCACTTATCGATAAGGGCCACCTGGTGGAGATCGTCGCAGATAGCGTCTACTTACTTTGGCAGCCAAATTACATAGAAGAGCCGAGTATACACCACCGGTCACAAACTTGACAGGTGAGGTTCAAAATAGGCATAGGTACTATCAAATAGCCACAGACCTGGTCGAAGCAACCTCTATAATCTAGGTTGACGGTGACGAGGATAAAGACGAATAGATGCCGAGACTGGGCTCATATAGACACATAGAAGTGACAACCTTCAATTTCTTGGACACGGGTCGACATGCAGAAATATCTTGCATGATCTGTGGTGTCACCAAGCAGCTGGAGAACCCCCCTCCAGCATGGTTCAGCCGTGCAAGAGATGGCGTAGCAGTATGTCTCGAAAGCTAAAACTGCGTCCAGCCAGACTGCAATTCCATCTCGAGCAACGGCCCAGGACTGGGGACGACTTTTATCTCCCCGGTTCTAGCTGTTATGAACAAGTTACAGCTACCAGAGGTGAAGAAGGCAAGACAGATGCATTGGATGCATCACGCTGGGTACGAGTTTCTTGCCACGAATCCGTGCTTCATCGCGGGGTCACGGGATATTCTCGATTCAGTACAGAATGTCTGCACTTCTGATGACAGTTGCTCAGATGCGGCTTCGCATGCGCCAAACTCTACGGACCCGTTATCTAAGTTTCCACAAGAGATCAAGCTCGAGATTCTACTGTAGCTAGATGCCTGGGACGTCGCCAACCCACTACGCCGGTGAGGATGTTGGACCGCAAAAATACCAATTGGACGCGATTGCGGGGGGATTTGAAACGACGGTGGGGAGAACCGCCAGGGCTGAGGAACAGAAGGAGGCTTTGGAACAATTCCCAGGAAATCATGGACCGTGCAGAAACATTTCCCTACATATCGTCAGAGATAACCGGGGCGTTGCTGAATGATCGATTGGCTGCCGATTTCATTCACCGGTCTACGGATACTTATCGCGATAATTACCAAAGCGTCACTCAATAAACAAGTTTGCCCTCCAAGCCTCACAGCACGGTCCAAGCCAGCAGTGCATGCTGCATTCCTTTATTCTCTTTATCAAACGAAGCAAACAATTTGTATTGAAATGAGTCATCTGAAATGCACGCGCTCACAGCCTGCCTCACGAGGCTGTTGGGCTTTGTTCACACCACTTCGCCGTCGATTATTCCAGCCTGTCTTTCAGTCAAGATGCGTGCGATAAGCACCCAGTCAGTAATAAAGAAAGCCTCATTTTAGCGGGCGGCGGTAGATTTCAACGGCTAACGCTGGCACCAAGTCCGGGACTCGACTCGCCCAAACCTGGGGTAGAAATATCCACCAACTCACTCAACCAACCCCGGCCCAGGTATGACGTGTACCAAAAACCCAATTCCAATTCTCTCCCCTTGAAACAAAACCTTCAAAACCATGGAAAAGGAAGAAAAGAAGGCTTGTAGAACAAATCTCACCGACATGAGACTAAACTTCATCAAGAAGGTGCCCAAATCCTAAAAAGCCTATCTCCACTGTACTGTACGTACCGTACAACCCTTGGCAGGCCTGACAGACAGAGAGAGATAACGACCGCATTTTCAGCCTGGGCCAATGAGCCCTTATCTTGGGGGTCACTTGATCAGCGCCGCAGTGTCTCGTGGACTTGGCCCCTTTGATTCGCCCAACAAGGCCATGCTGTGTGGGCATGATGATGACTGCGCGACTTTTCCCCCCATTTGGCCAATGCTCGAGTGAAGCAGACAAGGGTTGAAAATAAGGCAGCCGTTTTTTTTTACTGCTCAGGGCTGACGGGGCGTATTTTTTTGCTTTTGCAATTCATCAGTGGTGCCCTGCAAGTCTCTTTCAGCTTTCCACTCAGGGAGGGTTGCACAGATGTCACTTGGCCTGTCAACGTCGTGGCAATGCTAATTGCTTGGCCCCATCAGCACCCTATCACCCAGTCCAGTCCAGTCCAGTACATACCTTAGGCTTAGCAGCGCAGTCTAATCTCAGGCAATCCTACCGCTCGTATCTTTTCTCCTTCGGCATAAAGGCTCACCCAGTCGCCCCTCTTTTTTTCCCACCATTCCCTCTCTTCCTCCCCAAAGCTCTCTCGTCTTCATTTTCGCTCCCGTGCAATTCAATGACTCCAAGCAGCGTCTATTCGCTGCATCCACCTCAATCATGACGGGCCGGGTTCCCAATGTCTGGGCCGCCATAATCATCCCCGTGCCTGCGAGTGCCCTCGCGCTGATCCTGAGGCTCAAGGCGAGGCGCATGACTAAGATGGACGTTGGTTATGACGATGCCTTGTCAATCGCAGCTTGGGTACGACGACGCCCTCAATAATTCCAGCCAAAAAAAAAATAGATGCTTATGATTCGTGTAGTTTGTGGCTCTTGGTTATGCAATTCTTCTCATCGTGTGTGAGTGACGCCCTTCTGTTCATCTCTTCAATTCAATTAACAAACCCAAGGGACTGTGTGTTTCGACATGGGTCGCAAAATCGGTCACTTCCCCGAAGACAAGATCGATCACATTCTCGAGAAATCTCATGAGATTCTCTTCGTCAGCGAGATTCTGTACTCGTGGTCAATCTTTCTCAGCAAGTTGTCCGTGCTCACCTTTTACCGTCGCATCTTTCGGTTCTCGTCTATACGCGTACCCATCATCATCTTGATGGTATGCTGTGGATGCTGGATCACCATCCGGACCTTCATGACCATCTTTCACTGTATGCCCGTGCAGGCGTACTGGGATAAGTCGATCGATGGGAAGTGCATGAATAATATTGGGCAGTATTATCTTGGGACTGATTTGACGCATTGTTTGATGGATTTCATTATTCTGGCTTTGCCTTTGTTTGAGGTGGTGAGGATGAAGTTGATTTTTGGACAAAAGATTGCTGTTATTGGTATCTTTAGTCTTGGTTCATTGTAAGTTCATTCAATCATGAGACCATCAAACGCTTACACTTTCAGGGTCGGTATTGCTTCCATCTTTCAGATTGTTGAAGCGCAGAAATACACCTCCAACTCACGAGAATTCCCCTACGACTTCTCCCTCGCAATGGTCTGGGCCAACGTCGAAGTCCACCTCGCCGTCTTCACCAGTAAGTCTCCCCCAGTTCTCACTTCCCCCTCTGACCATCTCACTAACATTCCCAGGCTGCCTCGCTCTTCTCCGTCCCATATTCCGCAAATTCATCCCAGGCCTATCCACCGGCAACACCACCTATCGCGGCAACACCACATATTCCACCAACGGCCTCAGCCACGCCAGCAACACCTACACCAACTCCATCGCCATGCGTCACTCCCGCAGTCCCAGGGACGTTGAGGAAGTCATTGAGGGACAGCGTGCGTACGACTATCTGGACTACGACGCAATCAGCTTACCAGGCGCCAAAGAAGTCAACTCCATCTCTCGCCTGCAGGAGCGTGAACAACATACACCAAGCACGACTGAGTCTGGCGGTAGAGGTTCCACGTCGTCGCAGAATAGTGTCCGATGATGAATTTTCCTTGTGAACTGTGATATCGATACCTTGCCATTTTTCGTTTTATATATCTCTGTGTGTTCGTTTGACTCATCTTGAGGTGAGTTTTGTAATCATGGAGAAGAGATGAATTGCCTGTCTGACTATTATACAGCTTTGTTGATTGATACCCCCCATTTCATTTCTCAGCGTTCAGTACTGGATATTCTGGAAGTTGCCAGTTGGCGATCTTGGAATCGAGGCCCATTCCTTGATCTAGTTTGAACCACGATGCCATTCTTGCCAGCGTGTGAAGCACCTGCACCCCAAATTGCGTCCTTGGCGTAAACAACGCTCTAGCGAATGCGCTTTGGTCGCCCTGCAGAGATGTCGCTATCGGTCGATAGACTTCCTCGTACCTCTTGACACCCTGCACCACTCCCTTGCTGGGGTCTTGCTTGTGCAGAGTCGCTACTTCGCCAGCGAGTATGTACGATCCGACGATACCCCATGTTGTCCCAAAGCCGTTTGCAGTCTGAGCATGCGCTGCGTCGCCGAGGGCTACGACACGGCCCCTGGACCATGACCCTGGAGGTAGTCGAACTTCTTGGCAGGGCGTGGAGTAGAGGTCGGCTGCCTCCGGGGAATTCTTCAGTGCATCCATAAACCGAGCACTCTCCCATTTTCCATCTGCGAAAACATCCGCCCAAGCAGCCTTGAGATCATCCAGCTTTCCCGACTTGTGCGCCGCTGCAAGGCCCTCATTCTGAGCCTGTATGTTCATGTACACTCGCGTCATCTCCGGGTTATCCTTTCTTGTCCCAAGCCAGCGCGAGCCAGGCATATGACAGAAGGTAAAACGGTCCGTGTCGTGCGGTTTGGATAATACGCTGAAGAAGCCGATATATCCACCGAGGAAGTGTCGTGGATCTGGAGCATCAGGCCCCAACATGAGCTGCCGTGTCCTTGAACCCGTTCCATCAGCAGCGATGACGAGATCAAAGTCGTCTTTCTGGCCATCATCAAACCCAACATGAACCTTGCCGTTTGGATCACTCTCATCATCCTGCGTCAAGCTCGCGACACTTGTTCCAAAGCGATGCTTAACATTCTTCTTGCCCTCCGTGAGCCCCAACAAGATATTGACAAGATCACCGCGCATGATCTCATACTCGGTCGTGACACTCTGCTTCCCAGTCCCGCTCTCAATGGTCGGGAAAAACGCCTTTGTTTGACCATTCGTATCAATGAGTTGTGTTCCGACTTCATGAACATGCTTGGCGCGTATCGCAGGCTCAATACCCATCTTCTTCATGACCGCTACGCCTTGATGACGGAGATCGAGCTGTTGACCAGTTGTTCTGGCTTTGGGAGAGCGCTCGATGAGGGTGATTTCTGCGCCGGTGCGGGAGAGCCAGTGGGCTACTGAGGGGCCGGCGATGCCTCCGCCTACAACGAGAACTTTGAGGGTAGACATTTTAGGGAAATAGTCGGATATGAATGATGAAGAATTGATCTGATAACTTTATTTGCAAAAAATGAGTCTAAATACACGGTGATATCGGTGATTTGATCCGGCCATTTTTGGTGAATAGCCCGTCTTACACCGAAACACCGAGATGACGGTGTAGTCAACACGCAATGTTTCGCAAAATGCGACTCAATTCAGCTACAAACTATAAGACCGGTGCCTTTGACCCGTTAATTACGTTGTCGGATCTAAGGCTTACTTTCCCCGGGGCAGATCAGATCATCTTGTACTTGCGCAGGTATCGCGGCCCGTCATGTAATTTTCGCATTCCCAATTGAGAGTGTGAAGGGCGAGATGCATCGCGCATGTAGACTCACCTGCAGCCAACAGCTTCTGACTTAGAGCATACGTAATTGTCATTGGAAAATCCCAATGACCTGATCTCTTATCGCTGACGTGTTGGTCCTCCAAAAACAGCCCCCAATCCACGACGGTCCAGAACAGGCTGTTGGCTGTACGTGATAGGCATCCACCGCGACATCACAGCCCCAGACTGTAACATGCAAGGCATAGCCCAAGGCCTTCTAGAAGGGAGAAAGAATCCTTCCATTTTCGCATTCAATCAAATGTCCAGCTGGGCGTTGATCATTACGCCCAGCCTTGCAGCGCTTGCATAAAAATCGCCGCCCGAGTCGATCTCTCCAGGCTTAGCACTAAGAATTCTGCTGCCTGTTTACAGCTGTAGCTGGGCGGTGGCTGTAACTTTCGTTATTAGCCTAACAGTCGTTTCTCCAATAGTGCTCATGACCCCGCAGTGACCCCGCAGATCTGTTAGTGCACCAGCAGAACGCCTTCAGTGTCAATCGGATCATCGGCATGATTTTTACCCTTGTGATCATTCCGCTGGCTTACTTATCCAACCAGTCACACACGTTTGCACTGCCTCGCTTGTCCACAGATGATGCAAACGCGGAGAACATGGCAAGATCGAGGGGTCTCTAATCGCGGCACAGTTCCGTGATATAAACTGCCAAGTTTCCATCTCAACCCTTACAATCAGACAGCAATAAGACAATTATCAACAACAATCAACCTCACTGACCCTGAACAAAAATACTATCACTGTCATATTATTTACACATTTTGCTACCATGGCTGCCCCTCCGGCTTATCAGGCCGTGGATGATACACCTGCACCCGGCCCAGATGACCTCACAGCACCATTCACAGATCTTCAAATCGACACCCTCCCCCATGAACCAGACTCCAGCACCTGCCTCGCACATCTCCGTCTTCTCTTCGCTTTTGAAGCGCTGAAGGAAGACATTGGCTACACTGATGGCCTCTGGGGACTATGGGATACTCGCGCCGATGGAAACATGGTAGTCCATGAGAACGGCGATGTCGATGAGCACCCTGCTGCAGGGGAGTTCAACCACGCATTGGAGGATAAGAAGAAGTCGCTGAGCAAGGTGCGCGAGAAGCGATGGGCACTGTATGTTGCGAGGGCTGTTGATCGATATGAAGCGTGGTGGAATTCACTGCCGCGGGAGCTGATGCGGCTGACGGAGGGTGTTATGACTGATAAGAACTCTCCGTCTTTTGCGCAGTTTCCAGTGGGGGATGCACCTCGCTGGTGGGAGAAGAAGGCCCTTCCACCTCTTGGTAAGTCCCATTGCTTGTCTTCGCCTGATGCCACTAACAACCTGTAGACGTCTTGATGGTATATCACTCTCACATGCTGAATCCCTACAACTTCCTCGAAGACTGCATCCGTCAAGGCCACCGTCAATTCTGGCAGTCAGGCATGCCATGGGGTCTCGTCAACGCCGCCATTGACGGCTCGTTCAGCTACAACGTCTCCGACGACGACAAGGCACGCTGGGTCGCCCAAACAGGTCGTCAATGGGACAACGTCGACGATCCCCTCGTCAAGACCATCTCCTGCCCCAACAAGAACTGCGCTCAGCCGTTTGACGTCCCCTGGACTACCTGCGGTCTCGAAGAAACACCAAAGTCCCCAGACCGGCCTGGTCTGATGGGCGCAGGCTACGGCGACATCAGATTTGAGGCGCGCTGTCCAAAGTGTAACACCCGCATCACCAAAGAGACCCTCAGCGTTGTCAAGTTCTGCAAAGATGCTGAAGGCGTCGTCTTCAAGAGCCATCCCATGCCCGGAACCATACTCTGGCCTAACAGCGGAACACCCGTTCCCATCACCGTTCGCAAGGGATCTTTATTCGATCAACGCATGTTCCCCAATCGTATGATACAGCATGTTTTGCGCCTCCAGATCCAGAACCTCCTTGATTCACCGGATCCCGAGGACCCGCCTACCATGGAGACTGTGCGCAAGTTGATCGAGTCTGAGGCACTTCTCAAACCAAGTGCTCTCGCCACTATCCACGGCAACGTTGCGAGTGGACGAATGGGCTTTGTGCCAGCCTTCTCAAAAGTCTGTATCCGAAAGATGATGTCCCGCTACTGGGAGAACTTCAGCCCTTTTGCTCTTGACCTCTGCGGCGCTGTGATGCGACAGGGAATCTTTGCTGAGAAGATGTGCAAGCTTGATTGGCTACACTCTCCCACAGCGCGCGAGACTATGGACAGATGCTGCTTGAAGTACAATCGTTTCATGAGGATCATCGCCAAGAACCCAAGGAAGACTGCTGTTCCTACCCTCGATGTCGATCTTGGCTGGCATACCCATCAACTCATGCCTTTGTCGTACTTTGTGTACACCACGAAGCGAGTGTTCAAATATGTGCGACATGATGACAAGATCGAGGATGAGAAGTTGAACGATGGGTTTGAGTGGACGAGCAAGATCTACCAAGAGATGTTTGACGAGGTCTACTCAGAGTGTACATGCTGGTACTGCGAGAGCGTGAGAGCCGCGCACGTCACATCAATCGGACGAGTTCTCAAGCTCTCTCATAGTGAGAAGAGTAAGTAATCACCCTTTTGTCGAAGAGCCACGACTAAAAAAATCTAGTTGCCGACAAGTTTTACGAGTCCGGCGCAGCAGATATGTGTCCTCCCGACAACTCAGCCCATATCTCTTCTCACAACGCCGTCCGAACATCAAACGAAGGGCTCGTTGCAGCAAGCCACGTCGAAAAAGTGCAAAACAGGCTTCGAGAGGTTCAGAACAAGCGTCTTGAAGAGAACTACCAGAAAGCCTGCAGACGCGCCGAGAAGAAGGGTCGCAAGCTTCCTCCCAAGGACCAATACTACGATCACTGGGGTTATTCCTACTGGAGTACGTTTCCCTTTCCTAAAGATTGAATGTTGACTGACATGTGTAGTGTACGGACCCTTTATGGCACCTGTTGTGTTTGTCCCGGTGGCGTACGCGTATGCAGGTACACCCGGCTGTGCGGCTGGAAGTTGTGGAGGCAATGCAGCGGGTGGAGGATGTGGGGGTGGTGGCGATGGTGGTGGTGGATGTGCTGGGGCTGCTTGTTCTGGAGCAGGAGGCTGTGGAGGTGGAGGAGGGGGATGCGGCGGTGGCGGTGGATGCGGAGGAGGTGGTGGAGGCTGTGGTGGTGGAGGAGGTTCTTAAGCAGTTTGATGGTGTACCAGAGGAGGAGCAAGTCAACTG
>JAAVUA010000066.1:0-57466 GCA_014898875.1 Fusarium miscanthi
GTTACCATGAGTCTGTACTCTAGAATCGAGTTCGAGCATCTCGAGATTCGGAATAATCAACTGATGTCATATTCAGCCAAGAACAGATGTGTCACAAACTTCTTCCTCAGCCACAAACCCCCAGGTTCTCTTCAAAACCCCATCCCCCGGTAACCGAAACCAGTCTCTCATCAATTGTAGATGGCTGCCATCATGACGAAGCCTTTGCCTCCTGAGACGTATAAAATATACCACATTTAGCACTGCTCTCGGGTTACCCGTGCCGTCCTTACCGAGAACGGGCCACTGAGGTTCTGTGCTGACATTTGTACTTCTATTCGCTTGGGCCTCTCAGCCACTTCCACCTCAATTACCAGTGGTCTTTGTTTGATGAATCAACAGAAGTCCCGAGATATCTTGTATTGCTTACATCTTGGTAAACATTCCGAGATATGTTTTTCCTATCCTGGCAACCTGTTAGTGACGATCTAAAAATGTTGCTGTAGAACGAGGCCCAGGATGGTAAGGAAATATTGAAGTCGATTCTTCAGATAGCGTAGTAGACGCAGTTACAGTATTTGTTGGATCCACTGTTAATATAGAAGTCGATCAATTGTGAGTTCTTCGCGCCAACAAATCTCACTCAAGGTCACAAAACCCACAAAGACACAACAAGATGTCAAGTAAAATCACGTGTTCTTTTCGTTCCAGACTGCAACCGCAGTCAAATACCAAAAATGGCCTTCCAGAACCTGATAGAGATTGCATCCACTGCTTCATATCATTAGAGCATGGGACTCCCTGCAAATCTCATGCCTTTTATCCCGTGGCCCTCCCCTCCATCATGAAACTACAGAATATGCACAACGTGACATGGCGTGTGTCCAGTTCTCTCTGATCTACTACTCCTCCTCGCCCTGGGGCTCCTCAATCTCCTCATCGTCGTCGTCGTCGAAGCTGCCAGCAGGCACCTCGTACAGGCGGAGGATAGACTTGTTCGGGTCCTTGACAAGGACAAACTTGGCATCTTGGCTCTCGCTGCTAAGACACATGTCGGCGATAGTGCGGACAATACCCCAACCGTTAGAGAGAGAGAGGTTCATCTGATTAGCGAAATCGCGGGGCTTCCAGCCAATAACGCCCAATACGACGTGTTTGTCATTAGAGCGGGGGGTCAGACGGGAAACAAAACTGCAAATCGGTTAGCAAAACATTTAGGTATCAGTGAATTAGCAAGCCTACCCAAGCTTCATCACGTCTGCGCTGGCAAGGATGCTCTGCACTGTCCAGCGGGCAAGCTTGCAACTGTTGTTCTTCATCTCGGTAGCAACAACAGCACCACGCTGGGTAACAAGCTTGCTTCGCCAGTCAAGAGCGCCACCACTGCCTTGAGCCTTGCTGTCAAACTCGTTGAGAGCATGGATGCTGACGTGCTGGTCCTCGCCGCTGATGGCGTTCCTCTGAACGGCGTCGACCTCTGTTCGGACGACAAGATGGACAGGCTCCTCCTCGTTGAGGGAAAGGTCGAAGCGTCGGTACTTGTAGGCCTTGCTAGCAGGAGGGTCGGTATCCTCGGAGGAGTTGTAGAAGGGGTTGCCGTGAGCCATAGTGACCTTTGACGACTCGCTCTCGATGACGACCTGATTAGTGAAGTTATGGTTGATGTAGGTGGCCTCTTCGGCGAGGGCATTGGGTTGGTTGATGGTGTCCTTACTACCATCAGCAGCATCGAGAGGAGCATCTGCGGCATTCTCATTAACTGTCACCATGTCAAGAGCGGCATTGTCACGCTTGTCCAAGAAAATCTTGTTGCCCTGTCGAGAGATGACAATGTCCCAGGGGTAAACGGATCGAGGAGAGCACATGAGCATGGACAAAATGCTGTCTGTGGCGAAGATAGTTGCCTCGTCCTTCTCGGCAAGCTCTTGGATTACGGGATCGGATGAGGTGGTAACATTGTAGGCAGCACGGTCGATTGGTGTAAGCTTCTTCTCGGCGCCCTTGACAGGCTGCTTGTCGTAAGAGCGATCATAGTGGTAGAGGAAACCGTAGTCATCAATATCCTCGCCCTCGTCGGTGTCAAGATTCAGTTTAGCCAAGCGGTTGAAGTCGATCTCCTCAAGAAGCTTCCACTCGGCCTTGACATTGATACTGGCGTCTCGGTTACGGGCAGGCTTGTCATAATCCTTCCAGCCAAAGCGGCGACCACCACGACCAGCATTGGATCGGCCACCTCGGTCGTAGCCCTGTCGGCCAGCGGCACCGGCGCCGCCTCTCTGAAGCTGGGTTCGTCCGCCCCGGGCACCGGCCTGGCCTCCACGTTGGCCACGGCCACGAGTGAAGACGGCCCCGCGGCCGTATCTTGACTTTGTCGAGTCTCGGACATTACTAACGACCGAGAATGTTGATTCGTCCTCGGCGGGAGGGGCATTAAAGGTGATGGCGTGGCTAGAGCCATAGACTTGTTGGTCTACAGGAATGATTGCGGTCAGCCAAGAGCTCATTCAAGACGAGGGTGACCTCGAAAGAAATAGAACAACACGACAACACGATATGACCTACCTCGGAAATTCCTGTTGTACTGTGCTCGTCCACCTCGCTCTCTATCCTTGCCCTCGGCAGTCCAGTCGGCCATGCGTCCCAGCTTGTCACCCTTGGAGAAAGGCGCATATGGCACGCCGTTGAGGGTAGTCTCCGTGGTGACTGCAGGACCCCAACCGTCACCGGCGGGGCAGCTTTCGCAGATCTTGACGTAGTCGAGAGAGTCCGCCATTTTGGGAAGAACAGTATCGGTGATTTCCTTGCGCTTTCGGCTGCGCGATAGACGAAATCAAAGAAGCTCGGTGTTGGCTTCGGAAGCGGGGGATGCGTCAATCAATCTTTCGGTTCACAAGCGATGCTAGAATTTGGACATCCACGACGAATTTGTGGTGGGGTGGAGTGGGGCTTGAAAAAAAACAGGTACTCAAGCCCCGCGGTGCTGATTGTGTGCCTCAGCCACTCAGCCACATTTATCAGGCATAGGGTAAAGATAAACTTCAATTAACATGCAAGGCAGATCGTTTTGAACGAATATAGGTCAAAGTTAGCTTGTGATGTTGCGCTCCCTAGACGATAGTATGCTCCTCTCGTTGTTTGCAAATAAGAGGGTCGCGGGAGAGATCGGGACAGATGTGATTTTGAGGGATTTCGTAGCTTATAATAGCCAGAATAGGTACGGAGATGTATTGGAGAGACGCTCATAATTACGATGTTGAAACATCACACAACAAGTGGGAACACCCAAATAACAGCTGCAAACTTGAAAAGCACAAACAATCTCCTATTCACCCATCATCGTGTCCTTACCACTGAACACATTGTCAATAGCATCTCGCACCTCAAACTCCTCCATCACAGCACCAAAGCTTGACCACGTCAGTATATGGTGGCGGAACATCGCAGAAAACTTACCCATAACATCTCACTTTTCGAACGAGCTCTTCACTCAGCTTTCGGAAGTCAACCGCCTCCAACTCATTTGCCCTTGGGTGTGACATGAGCATACCCCAGGACATGATAGGAGTTACCTCACCATCGAGGTCGATACTCTTACTTAGATCCAATAAAGTGGCAAGGTCTGCCTTTGGAACTTCCCATGTCTTCTGGTTCGTATCGCTATCCAATGGAATATGGGTTTTCCCAAAGGGCAAGCCTGGCCTTGTTTCTGGAGCCGGATCTGGTGGGCACGATGCCATAAGTGCATGCCCGCAGGGTTCACCTTCAGGCTCAGATGCTCTCTCAACCATGAACTGAATATGCGTCATGCATGGCCTCTCGAGACTATATGTATCCGTGGTCTGTTAGCTGATCCAACCATCAATATGTCCTGCCAAAGCTCACCCATGGCGCAATGCAACTCGCGTCATATCACACAGAGGGATCACTGGGGATTATTCGAGTAGGAGTTATCGTACGTTAGAACGAAGTCAATGCCCGCCTGTTCCAGCTCAGGGTTCCCACGATAAAGCGGAGGCATGCCGTGCGGTTGGCCTGTCGTGGAACCTTGATTGACGACCATAGGTAGGTTCATTGGTGAGCCAACCGATGGCGCTGTCGATCGCGAGGTCAAGGGCGGAGAACTTGTACTGGCTGAATCGGGACCACGACTCGTCGCGCTGCCTGCTACATGCGGGCTGCTATGTTGAAGGCCAGCCTGTGCCAAAGTGTCTCGCAGCCGTTTGTTCTCATCGGCCAATCTCTCCCTATCCAATGAAACGTTGCTAAAGACCTCTTTAAGGCGAAGAACTTCGTCTTCCAGTGCCTTGATGTAGAGCTCCTTTCTTTCGCGATGTGTTCTGACAAAGGACACATGTCAGATACAGGCATTCGTCAAGCTGCGCAACATTACCTCTGTGCCTGACGATTCAACTCTTGGCGCCTGGTCAATGCAGGCTTACTGTTGGGCTTGGGACCTCGCTTCTTGGGTGGATTTCCATCTAAAGCATCAATCAGTCCCGTGAGCAGCAACACGGCAACGGAGCCATGTCTGAAGTGCTTACCGCGCGTCGTCCTCTTATCGGTAAGACTCTTGTAAAAATCGGGATCGAGGGCGGAGGCCGCAGTATTGTCATCCTCTGAGCTGGCGACAACTCGATCCGGCGAGAGTGACGAAGAGAAGGAACGCTCTGTTGCGCCAACAAGATTGGCATTGAAGGCAGCCATACTGGCCGCCTATGCGTAGTGTCGGGGGTTAATCACCTAGACCTCAAGAATTTTGAGGTTAGAGACAGGATCGATCGCCAGAATAAAACTGTTGTTTGTAGAAAGGACTGTCGTGGCTGTGCTCCTGTATCATGAACCGTTGGGGGATCAGAGACTCCCCAGTTGTGTATGATGCCGGTACCCGACTATCAGGTTGTGTGCCTTTTTGTACTTCACAGGAATTTGATCAGTGAGAGGCGATTAATACACACCACATTAGTGCCACATAGCTTGCTGCAATGATTTGAGATACTTGAGCAAAGAGGCTTATTACTTGGTCAGATTGATGATCGCGTGCAATTCTGGAACCGGAGAAGTCGTTAACGCATTAGTCAGAGTCCCGTGAGTTGGCGCCACTGAATCACCTACTACATCACTGTATTGGGTCCAGGCAGTTGTGTAGTACCTAAGGTACCTACCTACCTAGTAGCCACCCATGGTTTCTACCTGGGTACACACTCAATGTACCTCTTACGGTGATGCACTTTAGCCGCTAGGTGAGTTGGAAGGTTCCAACCAGTCAAGAACATCTTTATAAGGGAGGTAGATGAAGTACCTCCGGCTGCGATGTTCGGGTGTCAGCGGACGACTACACTTTAAGGGCAAGTTTTTCCCCCGGAATTGTAATGGTTAGGTCCCTTGCCTTGGGTTGATAAAGAGCTAACAGCGAGTAATGTTAATTAATACTTCATATCATCAACAAGGTATAAGAGAGAGAGGGGCGTCACTAGGAGCTTTGGGACTAAGTAGTTTAGGCTTCTGAAGCGGCATAGAGGAGAGGTTCGGTTTGAGAGACTGGGAGTCTGATTGACAGTGGAGGCATACCTACTAGGTAGTAGCTACCTCAATACTTATCTACTACCTAAGATTTCCATCCCATTCTTGTGAATTGACGTTCCCCCGCGCTCGGTACGGAGGGGCTTTCGCATCCGCTGTCAGTTTAACTTTGATTTGCAATTATCCAGTGGTGGTGTTCTACCATTGATCCCTTTGAAATAATCCATCTACTCCGTACTGTTAAATACATCACTATCTTCCAGACAAATAAGGACAATAAGTAGGCAGATACGGATTTTCGCAACGTTTGAAATGACGATAGGGATGTAGTTAAAACAACCAGCATCGATTGGTAGCATCCTTGATCACTTGCCAGAAACAACTCTAGATGTTACTGTTCCAATGAAGGGATTTAAGAGATGATACTGGCAATAACAATGTAGGGCCGACAGCCCCGATCAACCTTGACCATGTGTCTGAGGCGCTCATCTTGAAGTGATTTACGTTCTATCGTCTTACAAATCTACTAACAAAGACAGGCGCTCCATCTTCCATCACTATTCTTTACAATAACTTCAATGAATGGTTATAGGATATAATCTCAGATCACTCGAGAGCTACTTGCTCATGGGCAGCTGAATCTGTGTAAACCCTTTCAGTATCTGATAGATCAAAGCAACGCATTAAACACGACACCATATTTCATATACAATTTAGGAAGTATCAACACCAACGTTAGCCTGAATCCAATACAGAGTCTCAAGAATTACGCGAATAAACGATAATGGATGTTGACAAACTTCACCGACCTCAGTTGGAGGAGTGGTCAGATCAGTGAATGTGCTGAGAGATGGTAGGCAGTCGCCATGCAGCGTACAAGCGCTTGGTTTCTCCCAGTTTTCATCGGATTTGAGAGAGCCAGGAGTCTAGGTATGGGAAAGAAAGGTCTTTCCGAGGAATAAGACAACGAGGCCTCGGCTTTCAATAACCAGAAGGCAAGAAGAACGAATGCTGGGCACTCTGGCTTCCGCTATTTCACCAGCTTCGAAACCCTGGGGTTCTTTGCAGAGAATTCATCCGCTCCTCGTCATCCTAGTGAGATAGACATTATATACTGGGCACACACGATAAAGTCACTACCCATACATATGACTACCTTAGATAGAAGAAAGCGCCAATTCGCCTACTGCAGACAAACAGTTACTCGATGTGCCTTGAAGGTAACAGTTGCATGTGGCTTGATATTCCTCGATTCCCCGACTTCTAGCTCGATGTTCTCAAAAGACATTTGAAAAAACGAATCAATGGCAAAATACCGGCAGTTGAAGCGGGTGCATGAAATGTGACTTTGCAGCCGTTGAATGTTGGATGCTCAGGCATTAAATAAGTGATGTTATTGGTCATGGTTACGCATTGATTTTGGTCAGGGTGTGAAGCTGGAGGCTTGTGCAAACACTCAGGGTCACCAAATGGGTAACATGGCATAAGATGATGGTGACTGGTATTGCAGCTAAAATCTTGGGGTGGGAGGGGAAATAGCACCAGCATCAGTTCATTTCTATAGTGAACCAGAGACGCTCATCCAAGTAAGGCCGATTGCCCCAGTTGAACGTGGAGTTGATCATTCGGTGACGCAGAAGAGATGAGGTCAGCCCGTGTGAAAAGAAGAGGCAGCGGTGAGCAACAAAAACATGGCCCACGAAATAATAGTAGTATGAGTAGTCACTGCGTTACTGATCACGCATCCTCCATCACTATGCCATGGTCATAGCCCTTGTCGATTGATTGTGGCAGGGTCGTTGTATCTGCGCAGCTAACCTACGCAACCCTCCTAACTCACTGTAACACTAATCGAGGAAACGAGCATGCAATGCCTCAAGCGCAGGCAGGGAAAGCTACTATAGAATTAATCAAGACGACAATCAGTCGCACGTGGTATGGGGAGAAAACATTATCAACCTTGGATTAATGAGTTACCATGCCGCCACTACGAAATCACAGGCTTGATACTGCAACCCTAAGAAGCTATCCATAGTGCAAATAGTGGTTAATAAGCCGATGATTTAACACAGCGCAGGACGATCGCAAGGGGATGTGGGAAAGGCTCGTGAGGGGGGCATAGCAATATTGCGGCTTGACGAAATGTTGCCTCTGGACTTGCCTCTGCTTCAAAATGTCTGGTCCGTTTCCGCGACGCCCGTTGCTGGCCACTGGCCTGTTCAATGATAACCCTTCGCAACCCGTCACCTGGGGCACAGGCTTACTTTAGATCTACCTCCGTCAACGCCTGCATCTGCATTCTGCACCGACGGCACGCGTCGGCGCCCCCAAGTGAGACAGCAGCAAACTGGACGCCATTGGGCTGTCGATTGGTCGACAAGATTTGTGATGCTGCCACAGGAGGCGGAGATCATCAGTTTTACGCTCTGCGAAGTTCGTGCTGCAGCCCAAAAGAGGCACCTGATGAAAGAGACTTTTCCATATTTTACCCTCTGATGGCACAAGAAGTCCCTCTTTAGCTCGCAAATGGATTTATAGAAGAATACTTAGTTTGGGGATGGAATTTCGATCGACATGAACAGTCCAATGATTTGCCTTTCGTGTGATACCTGGAGGTAGGAATCTCAATGCTTCCTCCCTTTCAGTCTCTCAGATCTGTCCATCGAGTGCACACTTTTATCAATGTGACAAAAACTTTGGTTGCTGGAAGAAAATGTAGGGGGGACCTCCAGGGACGGGCCTAGGGTTGCATGAAACAATGCCCGACCTAACAAAGGCTGGCGATAGTAGAACGCCAAACAAACCAAACACCCACCCCACAGTACTCTGTCATCCTTCTGATGGACAGAAATACTTCAATAGTTGTCAATGTCATAGATTGGACATCACTCGAGTAACTAAATACCTGGTATGTATTACATATTTCCGGTTTGGCGAGCATAGCGAATAAAATATTCATATGAAATTGGGGCATGAAGTTGATATCAACAGGGTTCATGAAGCGATGGATCGCAAAGCCGTTGATTGGAAAGCGGGCGCCGAGCACCCACTGCCCAGTGGAATATCATGGGTGGAGGCCATAGCTTGCATCAGGACCGTCAGTAAAGCGCTGTAAAAAACCCATACCCGCAAGATGTTGTAGCTCTGCAGGGCTAGGAGCTTGATTCCTGAGAGATGGTGGGTGGTGATTGGTCCAGCAGCGCATCTCCCCGCTTATTGTATCATGAGAGGAACGCGCTTTCACGATGGCTTAAGGAGCCATGGCTCACCTGGGCCAAACTTTGTCTTTCTCCCCCTTCGAGGCTTAACGGCAATTCTTAACCCCCGTTCTGCAGTATTAAGCAAGATCCCGAGGACTGAATAGACCAGACAGCTTCAAAACCGGATCTATCGATTGTGCTGTCAATTCGAGTCGACTCCCTTTTACCTCACCTCGCCTAGCTCGAGCAGGTGCCCACGGTCACGATCACGGTACGGTACCATCACGTTTGGCCCCGTTCTCGGCTACACCTGAAGGCGCCCACACGCTTATACAACGTCACCCTTTGACTTCCAGGCGTCAGGACAATTCGATCTCGACCTTATTTTCTGGTTCATGCTTAGAACTTGTACAGCGCCAGCCCGAGAACCCTCGCTGTCGACCCTCAGTCATGTCTCCGAGTCTCGCGGGTCTGTAGTTCTGGCGCCCTTGCCAGACCCCGAGTCTCCCCACTTGTGCTTCTGCTGGAGCTGCCAGCTATCCCAACGTCGGGCCCCAGCCCAAAATCCCACGGTCGACGAGACCTGCGAAACATCGATTGCACTATCTATTTCTGGTTTACACGTCTGCCGCTTTTGAGACAAGATGGACTCCCCGTCTGGTGCCACCCTGGCACCCCCGGCAGTTGCCTCTCTAAGGGCACAACAAACAACTGCTATGGAGAGGTCTTTGAGCCAGGACATCCGGGAAGAGCGCGAGGAGCTTCGAGAAGCTGCTGAACAGACTCTCAATACCATCGTGGACCTCAATCTCGATGGGACAATTAAATGGGTCAGTCCCTCGTGGACTGATGTGGTAGGCACCCAGTTCGAGACAGTCAATGGCCTGCCTATCTCCGACCTGATAGTTAGCGATAACAAGAATGTGTTCACCGAAGTTGTCGAATCCATGAAGAAAGATGATTCTCGGAGCCATCGAGTCCGATTTGCTGTCAATCTTGGACCTCTCTCGAAGCTTTTGCCTATTGACGACCTCGAAAATGACCCCGAGAACGAGCAGTCACATGCTGTGGACCTTGAAGCCCAAGGCATTATGGTATACGACAGTGTCTCGGGTGGGGAGAGCCATGTAAGATTCGTCGATGTTGGCTTTCTGTGCAATACTGATCTCGTCTAGACAATGTGGATGATTCGCCCCTGGATAGCTCCACGAGAAATCAAGATAGACCTTCCCAACGTAATCGTGGACTCGTTAGGTTCAGGTGCTGAAGTTCTGGCGAGCTATCTAACTCAACTTGCTGAGAGCGGGCTCGATGACCCCGAACAACAAGAACCCCCGCCACCGGTACTCTGCCGCATTTGCGAACGCCAGATCCCTCGATGGTGGTTTGAGAAACACACCGATTTGTGTTTGCAAGAACATAGGGCCGAGATGGATGTTCAAATGGCACAGGAAAGCCTGACTGAGCATCGGCATTCGATTGTCAAGGTGCTCGACGCATTAGAGGCCCGCAAGAGTCGGTCACTTGCTGGTGATCAGACACCTGTCCCGGCCGCCGAATACAAAGGTTTGCCAATTGGGCCTCCGCCATCAACCCAGTCGTCACCTGGCAGCTCATTGCCTCGATCAAGGGAACGCTCTGGAGGACTTGGCCATACTAGGGCACGCTCGTTCGCTATTCGACGACCTCAGGCTCGGATTGTCGAGCTGCTCATGGATCTTTGCGATACCGCCATTGAGATTAGCACACCTGCGATAAAGGAGTCCTCAACCCAACAAGGCGGCGATTTTAGAACGCAATCCCCACAATCCGAATCACGAATATCACAGGTTCTGCAATGGCAATCACCAAGCACCAATACTCTGGAGCAGGAACAAGGATTGGCTCTGTTGTGCGCCGATACAGAGAAGGTTGCTAGGAATAAGGTCGACGCTGTCTTTCGTCACAGGAAAATTATCGAGTATGCTGAACGTATTCGTATCGAGCTCGCTTGCCTTGTCCAAGATTGTATCGACGAGGCCCTGAGGAAGGCAGCTCGCATAGCCAACGGCGAATTGACCGACTCGACAGAAGAAGAACGGCTCAACTCCGAGTACGAACAGTGTGACACATGTGATGAAGGAACTGGAGAAGACGACGATATACCCCCAGAACCCCTCGTTTCTGAGCCTCAGCATCTTTTGCAGCGAAGCAGCGAAAGCTTCACGGAGCCCCTGAACAGCCCATCTGTGCTAGCCACGGCTCTACGCCAAATGAATCTGTCTGAAAACAAAGATCGATCAAGACCAACATCCTTTGTGGCCTCTACTAGATCCAGCAGTCCTAAAGAGTGTCCTACGCCCAGATCGCACTTTGGCGGGCAGAGTAGCCTTGGGGTTCAGGCACGAGACACTCGTAGAGACTCGGTCTACCTAGAAGGCGACTTTCTTGATAGCGAGGGCAGCTTTCGATCGTCATCAGTAGCGTCTCGTAATGCACCAAGGACCGAATCCCCCATATCTGAATTTGGAGACCTCCGTCGCGCCGCGAGCACAAGAAGGCGACACCGAAGGAGTCTGATTTTACCTGGTACTTCTTCCCCTCACCGGCAGGAATCACCCTCGAGACCGGGACAACCATCTTCGCCGTTACGCATCAAAGCAAGAGGATTTCCGATGTCCCAGGAAGGTGTCGTGTCTCCAGAGGCGTCACCTATGCTTCCAGGCAGTGACTTTAGTTCACCTGCCACATACAGTCACAGACATCACAGGAGGCAATCTTCAGCAGCCATTTCCGATTTCGTCATGAAGCCTCCGCCATCGCCTCGCCTAGGTGCAAATCAAGCACCCCCACAACCTCGCCCAACCCAGCCATCCATCAAAGATTTTGAGATTATCAAACCTATCAGCAAAGGGGCTTTTGGCAGTGTGTATCTATCAAAGAAGAAGTCCACAGGAGAGTACTTCGCAATCAAAGTACTCAAGAAAGCCGACATGGTCGCCAAGAACCAAGTCGGCAACGTCAAAGCGGAACGAGCTATTATGATGTGGCAGGGGGAAAGCGACTTTGTTGCCAAGCTTTACTGGACTTTTTCGAGCAAGGACTATCTATATCTGGTGATGGAGTATTTAAATGGTGGGGATTGTGCTTCACTTATCAAAGTTCTGGGTGGCCTCCCTGAAGAATGGGTGAAGAAGTATCTTGGTGAAGTTGTCCTTGGGGTTGAGCATCTTCACAGCCGAGGCATTATTCATCGTGATCTGAAGCCAGACAACCTCCTTATTGACCAGAAAGGCCACCTTAAGCTAACAGATTTTGGCTTGTCTCGCTTGGGATTGGTCGGCCGGCAAAAGCGAGCATTGAACAGTGAAAACTCCGATGGAACACCAGACCTGCTCAAACAAGGACCCTTTGCCCGATCTGCCTCTATTGCTTCGTCAAGATCAGCGTCACTTGATCTACACGGACATACCCATTCCCCTGGCCAGACGCCTCAGATGACACCCGAAGTCGGCAGCTTGACACAACCTTCTTATTTCAGTCTAGGCCAAGAGCCCCGTCGAGTATCAGGCACACAGCGGAGTGACAGTGGTGGTAGTGAGACACTTGCCCGTATGGTCACCAACCTTTCCTTACATGATGCAGAGATAGCATCGCAATCCAACAGCGTCAGGTCACCACTAGATGAGGAGGCAGTTGCGCAAGGCTCACCCGATCTACCCATGAGTGTTGGTTCGAGAATGAGCATGGATAGCCATGCCAGGAACTCTCTACCACTTTCCAACATGATGCCACCTCCAATGGCGCTTTTCAACCCTGAGGATACAAATAGACGCTTTGTGGGAACACCTGACTACCTCGCCCCCGAAACTATAAAGGGTGACAAACAAGATGAAACCAGCGATTGGTGGTCGGTCGGTTGTATTTTGTTTGAGTTCCTCTATGGTATCCCACCGTTTCATGCCGGTGAGGCCGAAGAGGTTTTCGAGAACATCTTAGCAAGGAAAATTCAGTGGCCTGACGAGAATGAATGTGAGCCCATTTCCGAAGAGGCAAAAGATTTGATCAATAAGCTCCTGTGCATGGAGCCTCGCCAGCGCTTAGGCTCCAATCGCGATGATAAGTTCGCCTCTGGTGGTGAAGAGATTCGCCATCACCTTTGGTTCCAGGATGTCAACTGGGAAACGCTTTTGGAGGACGAAGCTCAATTTGTCCCACAGCCTGAGAATCCCGAGGACACAGAATACTTCGACGCCAGAGGGGCAGTGTTGCAGTCATTTGCGGAGGAGATGGAAGATCAGGCGTCTCCCCAGTCCTCCGCAGCTGGCTCTGAATACGCCGAACGGCCACACGATGCGCTTTCGCGGGTCCGGTCTCAGGTCAACTCTATAAACCGAAAATTGATGCCACTGCATATTCCCCCACATGTCCGAGACTTGAAATCGAGACGTCTGAGCGAGCCGGTGGCGATGGATGACTTCGGCTCATTTTCTTTCAAGAACCTACCTGTGTTGGAGAAGGCCAACAAGGACGTAATCCAAAAGTTGCGAGCCGAGGCGCTAGCCACGCAAAGTAAAGGTACATCCATCAGTCCTGGGGCATCCAGCAATGTTATATCACCAGGGCCGTCGCTCGAAGGCAGCCCTGTCCTATCAAACCCTGTTTCCAGAACCATCTCTAATGCCAAGGCGACAAATCGAGCACAATCGCCGTCTGGATTTGGTCATACAAGTGCGTCTCCCAACCGAGCCTCCCAACCTTCATCACCGTTGCTGGTTTCATTTGTCGCTGGTCAAGGTACCGATGGACGACGAAAGGCATCGAGTAACTCTTCCAGCCTATCTCACCAATCAACTGCCGCATCTCTGCAGCCAGCCTCGGCATTCGAGATACCCAAGGTGCCCCCAAGCCTGCAAAAGGCCGCCACAACGGTCGCAGCATCGTCTCCAATCCAGAGTCGCAGTGCAGCGCCACCTCCTTTGTCACTCTCCCCCCAAAAGACTATATCAACTCCACGACAGTCTAGCAATTCATCTGCCGGGCGTTCTAGATCACTTACTGTGGGCTCTCAATCTCAAGACGGCAGTCCCGTTGCTTCTGACATAATGCACCATCATCGAAATCGGAGAAGCCAGGTCTTTGACATGTCACCATCCTCATCAGATAATGAAGGCGAGAAACATAATGCTCTCCTCCGAGTACAGAGGCGCAGACAGAGCTCAAGGCGGCTCTCACAGATTGCCTTTGATGGAGGTCCCACTTTCCGGCCTCTTGATGTGCTGATTTGTGAAGATCATCCGGTATCTCGCATGGTCATGGAGAAGTTGCTTGAAAAGCTGAGATGCCGTACTATATCAGTACCAAATGGATCTGAGGCTGTTCGATACTCGATGAGTGAAATCAAGTTTGACGTCATTTTCCTCGAGTATCAGCTTCCTCAAATCAATGGAGCTGATGTGGCACGAATGATTCGGGAGACCAAGAATGCCAATTCCCACACACCGATTGTGGCCATTACAGCTTACCTCAAAGAGCTTCAAGCACCACACTACTTTGATTCGTTAATCGAGAAGCCCATCAGCTCGTCGAAACTTGCTGAAGTTTTACGCGGATTGTGTCAGTGGCGGCCCGAGTCACCAGGTCAATCATCAGGCATGCCACGCCCGATCCCAATGGGAATCCGCAAAGCCAACTCGCGACTTGAAGACAGTCCGACATCAGGCTCGTCCATCTTTGCGAGTCGACTGGGAAATGCCATGATGTCGAGCCGTGAGGACTCGATTACATCATCACTATTTGGTGATTCGGAATCTGTGACGACTGATGAGTTGCCGGTTGTTGTTAGTCGCAAGCCAACAAACGAATGGGACGAAGGTGGCTTGAATATCACAGACAACAACGATGCCTCTGAACTCCAAAGAAAGGGAGTTCCTCCTCTCGTTGCTCAGCAATCCGCGCCGGCTCAGATGGAACACCGCCCACGAGGCAACGATAAGCTGAGAGGGAAACGAGAAGGCCATGAACAGAGAACTTTGGAGGGCACCGAATCCGCTGATGATGAAGACGAGGAACTGGGAAGTGGTCGAGAAAAGCACCACGGCCGCAATAGCCAGCAGACACTGAGCAAAGCCGGCCTGCCCAGCTCGAAGCTCGGTATCGAGATGATGCGGGCCAACAGTCACGATAGCTTGACGGTGGGCTCAGAAAGCACACCTGAAGCTGTGACGCAAGTCGTGACCACGCCTTCAAAGGAGATGGAAACTGGAGTTCTGGATGGTGAAGTGGTTGCGGAAGCTACTGCACGTACTCCTCCCGATGCAGGACTCAAGTTTGAAGATGTCACACCCAAGATGGACAAGGATGGAACAGACAGTGTAGACGCCACACCTCGGCCTTTGACAGTTGTCAAAGGAGACGGTGATGGCGCTGATGATGAGGAAGCGACACCACGGCCAATTGGGAAATAAGAATTCCCATACAGGCTCGGTACATGAAATGAGCTACTGGGTAGACATGGTCCCGAAGATGTTGTGCATATTTCGCTCAGTGTCTTGAAGTTGAAATTTCCTTTGTATCTATGAAATGCAGCGTGGCGTTTGAGCGATGGCAAGTGAGTCGACTTGGACTGAGAATGAAGGCTTCGTATGCAAGTGGATAGCCCGGCGACCAGGAGGAGGGGTTTGCAGGCGAACAGACTGATCTAGGAACTGGAGCTTCCCTGAACTTCGCCATAGTTGTCATGTGTTTCTTAGGGATAGGAGCTATGCAGAGATGAGAAGTATGCCATAAAAACTGACGGGGATAAAAACAACAACAAAAAACCAGGATGCAGCAGCTACTGAGCCATGGACATTTCGGCCCCGGATACAAATACAAAAGATGCGGTGTCTGTGAATGTTTGGAGCGGCGTTGAAGCAATAAATATAGCAGATATAACGGTCATCACTGTGGATTTGATCATAACTACCTAGGTACTCAATTGTTTCTTCATTCACTTGTTAGCTTGATTTGATTAAACGCCCACGTATTGTTCCAAGCCCAGGACACCACGGCGAGTATTTCGGATTAGTATACGGCGCATGCAATGCCGACTTCTTGTACCTATGGCGTGGTTTACTGAGTTGCAATTCGTAAAAAGTTATCATCTTAGCACGACTAAATGAGCTGGAATAGAACTAACGCAGAAGAAAGCTAATCATAGTGTGTGAAGATTTCATCTTAACCCACAGTGGTAGGTCCGGTCAAAGCAAAAGCAAAGGAAATGTGAAGAGGGAAGGATTGATCACAGCGCAGGGTCAGTAGTCATGAATGAGTGAATATTCCGTCGAGGCAGCTTCGACAACAAATGACAATCCAGTAAATCCCAGCAGAAACCCCGTCAGATAGTTTAATTGTGGAGGGGGTTGTGGGAGTGTTCTCCACCAACTCTGTATGCATATGTGTTATGGTTATTACAGAATGTGGGAGGGTTGGAGAAGTTGAGAGGGGGTATACAGCAGGAGGGTGGATAAGATGTTCGAGTTGCTTGTACGAGGTAGGTCGGCATCTGAGACACTTGTCTGTGACCAATTTTTGGCAGTTAATGTAAGTGCTGCACATCAGTAATGGATGACTTGCGTGTTTGTGATAAGTCATCACCCCATGGCCACTGGTTTGACAGCAATACCGATACAAGGAATTAACCGGAAAAAGAGTACTGTTACACACGCGACAAGTTTCTAGATGCAGACAGCAAGTTCTCGGTATAGGATTGCGGACTAGTTGCTGTCTGACTTTTTATTAGTGCACTCGTCGCGGGCTGCCTGTTTGCTGTGCGAATGTTGTCAAGATGAGTGACTACCTAGGTAGGTACCTTAGACAGATGCAGTACGTAAAAGATTACAGGCTACGGAGTGGAAGCGGGGTCTGATTGGCAGCGATGGAGGCATTTGTCTTTTTGCCGGCTATTCTAGACCATCCATGGGCAGACATTGTAGCCTGCCACGAACCCTCACAGGTTGATGTTAACAGTTAAGTTGGGACGTAGTTTGGTATCGACGCAGAAAATTAAGCTTTTGTTAAGCTTTTATCCTTAAAGCTACAAGATTAAACACCATGGGTAGGAGCATGAATCAGCATGTGAATTCAGTTGGGCACAGTGTCATTTTTTGGTCCATGAGTGTGTTGTGTGTGGAAGGTTGCACTGACCGAGGCATGTAGGCTGGCGAGAGAGACCCGTTGATCCCACCACAACAGCCTCACACGACCTCTTTCCGCATTAGGTGGATGTCGTCAAAAGAGGACCCACCAGATGTACCTTTGTACCTTCTCTCCAGTTTTTCATGCAGCGAATTTTTCCTGAACCTACCCTATTTAGGCTTAGAGCACCAATGCCGAGACGCGCAGCTGCGGCTCCCGACAGCGCCGAGGCGGGAAATGGAAATAGCAGAAAAGGAAAGGCTTGGCATCGGTCAACAGGTATCAAAGGGAAACAAATGACAAAAGGACAGAGAGGAAAACAGGACAAGAAGCCGAATATCCGTGATATGTAACGATGGGCATGAATTAAACTATGTCCCGGTGTCTGGAATAGGACACCGAAAGGGGAAGGGGGAAAAAAAAAGACAAAGGTGGGAGGCAATAGAAAGGGTTCTGAATCAAAAGGCACAGACAGGTCAAGTAAGAAAACGGGCCGTAAAATGAGTGGTGCGGAACGCGAGCATTCAAAGCGCCTTGAAACAACAGAAGCTCAATGGCTGAAGGAAGTCAAGAGGATCCATTAAATTTCCCACTTAAGACCCTGACTCAACTCTTCAATGCCATGATGCGAGTTTTTCAGCAGAGATCGGTCTCGTTCCCTGCCAGCGGCGTCGGCCGAAACAAGTCAGGCGGGTCTCGTAGATGCCGTTTTATCCGGGTCGCTCCTGGTGTTTTGCAGATTGAGTCAAGGTCTCTGCATGTCTCTTGCGCGCTTTTGCTCGCGTGCGTGACTGCCCTCTCAAGATAATGAGCGAACCCCAGGTTTTTCCTTCTCCGAATCGGATCCTCTTGTTCCAGCCTCCAGCCTGTTACGCTTCGGTGTTGAAAACGTGCTTCTCTCCAGGCCTCGATTTGTGTGAGCCTCATCCACAGTCTAGGTACATAACGACGTCATTGCTCCTAGCATCGTCATTTGGATTTTTATCACGCCTCGATTGGGATTGACAATGTCCAATCCCCTGCTGTCGCGCCGCATTGTGCGCTTTCCAGCGCCAATAACATGCATCTACAACAATCGGCTGTCAGTGGCTCAGGATCTGGCCTGGATCTCTCGGCTTCTGATGAATAAGGATGCCAGAGGACATGGGGGTTTCCATCCCATCATGACCCAACCGGCGGATCTCATCATGCATTGCCCACCCAATGCCATGTCACCCACCCCTGGTGTTTCTTACTGTACATACCTAGGTAGGTAGTTCTAGAACTAAACCTAGGCATAGCCCGCTTTTTTCCTCTGTTTCGACAGCTCCATCTCCCCACGCACACGTCGGTACATTGCCGCACCGCAAAGCCCAACTCTAGCTCTGGTCCCTGAGGCAAAGACGAGGCGGCGACAGTTGCTTTCGGTCAAGGAACGGGACACGGGAGCTATCCTATGCTGCACACCCTCCGAATTTGACCCCAGAGATCGACTTTCGTCCACACGTTCTCCCACGAGGTTAATTTACGTCTTCTTACTGGCTGGCGCTTCTTCAAGATGCCCGTCACACTCTTCTTGAATATCCGAGCTCTTGTTGCTGCTATCTCGGTCGTGATGTAGTTCAAATACTGCCCTTCCTCGCGCTTTGAAGGCCGTTGGGTTCCCGTTTCTCTGCAGAGCCAAGACAAGGCAATTCCAAGTCTTGAATTCCTCAATTGTCCCCGACCCATCTGATTCGGGCCTTCGGCACTTCTTCTTTGCCTCCAGTATAAACTTTTTTTTTTAACCCCCCCCCTTTGGTGGTTTGCGCATGGAATATACATCTTCTGCCATCTAGTTATTCCTGCCTCCTCATAACAACAAACACCGTACACAATTATCGGATCCCCTTGAATTAAGCGCCTCATTTGATCACCACTACACCCGGATCTCAACCCAAGGCTCCAACTGCCTTCTCTCAAAATGGTTCATAGGCACCATCATCATGAGTCTACAATCCCGGGCGAGATCCCTGTCCCGCACGGTCCTCCAGACAGCGATTCTGAGCACATCTCGGATGAGCCTATCGCCTATGCTACTGCTGATGAGCGTCGCATCTTCAGCCATGTAACCCGCCCAGACGACTCCTACACTGAGGACGGTGTCTACTGGGCTGATCTGCCACTGGCTCAGCGTTATCGTTTTGTTTCAAAGGTCGACAACGATGCTGCTAAGGAGGAGGCGAAGACTGCTTGGTCTATGTTTAAGGAGGATCCTCTATCACCTTTCTCGTGGTATTTTCGCCATGCTGTAATTCCTGGTGCCGGTCTCGGTCTGGAGGGTTACGTCCTTTTCTCCATTGGCAACCTTGAGCCTCTCTTCAAAGCCGTTTGGCCTGATTGCTGGGGCAAGGAACCCACTACCTGCTCTCATAACTGGATTGCCTCCGTGACATACCTTGAAATCATCGGTATCATGGTCGGCCAGGCTGTTGTTGGTGTAAGCTATTTCTGCCTCTTCTATCAATGTATACGGTGGATTGTACTGACTGCTCGTAGGTTATGGGAGATTGGGTCGGTCGCCGATGGGGCCTCATTCAGGATGCTGCTATCATGTTTATCGGTCTGCTCATGCTCACTGCCTCATGGGGTCTTACCCTTCAAGGCTGGGTTATCTGCTACGCTTGGTCTCTCTTCTTTTACGGTTTCGGTGTTGGTGGCGAGTACCCCATTACAGCAACTTCTTCTCTTGAAGGTGTTTCTTCTGGTGGAAGGATCTCGACTCGTGAAGATCGTCTGCATCGTGGTCGCCGTGTCACCACGGCTTTCCTCATGCAGGGCTGGGGCCAGTTCGTGAACCAAGTCATTCTCATTGTTCTGCTCGCCATCTTCAACAACGGCAAGAGCTCGCCTCCCTACAGCAAGTCGGCTGCTCAGTATACTTTCCGACTGTCTTTTGCATTCCCTGCCATCGGTACGCTCTGGCTCCTCTACTATCGTACTTACCGCATGCGCAGCGCTGGTAAGCAGCTCGCTGAGGCAAAGAAGCGCTCTAACGTCACTGGCTATGACGTGAACGCTCTTCGCCACTGCTTTACCAACTTCGGTGGACGTCTCTTTGCTACTGCTGGTACTTGGTTCTGCAACGATGTCTTCTTCTACGGCAACAAGCTTTTCCAGGGCCAGTTCATCAAGGTCATCTCTCCTGACAGCAAGTCTATCTTCACCACTTGGACCTGGAACCTTGTCAATATCACCGTTTCCCTGGCTGGCTACTATCTCGCATCTCTTCTCATCGACAACAAAATGTACGGCCGAAAGATGATGCAGCAAGTGGGCTTCTTCATGTGCTTCCTGATGTTCGTTATTCCCGCCTTCAAGTTCGACTACTACACTAGCCCTGCGGGAATCCATTCTTTCCAGGCCATGTACTTCATCTCGTCCTTCTTCAACCAATTCGGTCCCAACTCGGTCACCTTCCTCGTGGCTGGTGAGGTATTCCCCACGCCTATCCGTGCTACTGCCCACGGCTTCTCTGCCTGTATTGGCAAATCCGGCGCTCTCCTCGCTTCTGTTCTCTACAACTACATTGATGACCAGACTAAATTCTACGTCGTCCCATGGTTTGGTCTCGCTGGCATGCTTCTGACATGGATCTTTCTTCCCGACACTACTGGTCTTGATCTCAAGGAGCAGGAGCGCCGCTGGTACTATATTCGGGATGGCAAGGAGAGTGAGTACCACGGTGTTGCTGTTAACCCTACTCATTTGTCTCTCTGGGAGCGATTCCGAGGTCTCGGTAAGAACTACGACCCCGAGGCTGACTGGCGGGCCAAGGTCCAGGATATGCGTACCGAATGGGAGCTTGTCCAGGCCAGTCGCGGTCCCAAGGAGACTGAAGGTGCTATGCCCGATGATGGCGAGTTCTCGCCTGAGATTCATGAATTCTTCAAGCGCTCTAGCCCCAAGCACATTGGTCGTCGCGACGAGTCTCTCATGGTTGACCCAATTAATGAGAAGACGGCTGTGCCGTCTGATGATTCTAACTCGAAGTGATCGTGTCCAGGCTTGGTCGTCTTCGTAGCGCGCCACTGCATTACACACATCTTATCCTGTAGCAGTGAGCGGTTAACAGCATGAGCTTGGCGTCTGGGTTTAATATATCATTAGTTAGTCTAGTCATCCCTGGTTTCGGAATTTAAAAGTTCGCGTATGTCACTTCGATATGTGGGAGATATTATTATGATGCATGTTTAAAGAGGGGCGAAGGATGTATTATATATCAATCAGACTTAGGCTTTCAAAAAAGCCTATCTCGCATCTCGTTCTCGTCTGACCAATGATTAGAGGTTTGGTGACATGCAGGTGATGTAGCCATAATAGGCCAGTTGTAACTCGAAGTTGCGTATCCGTACTGGGCTATAATATAAATATATAGATATAATGCCTGATCAAAGGATATGCTGATAATAAAACAAAAATGCGACCAATGCCGCCGTAACTCTTGGTGGTATCTAGAATCGAAACTTATTCCTGCGGTGCACCAGGCACATACTCTTAATGATGCTAAAATAACAAAAGGGAAGAAGGGAGAACGGGAAAAGAAGAAGTAGTAGTAGTAGATGAAGAATGAAGAATAAAGAATCGCTTCACTGCCCATATCGTTCAATATAATCCCAGCCGTCTCGTTCGTTCAGTTTTCATCGGACATTGTAGTAGTTCTGTCAATTATACAGCCCATTTTGCGATCAAATGTTATTGGGGAGATCCTTGCAGCCGGGTTGGCTGACTTGATGTATTTGTAGTTGGCACAATTACGCCAAGCACACAGTCATCTAGATGTTCATAGAAGTCTTGCGCAGTACCAAACCCGTTCTTGCATATGGAGCACCTTGCTTTCGTGCCTACAGGATCATCGCCCCCTGGTAGCCGGTGGCCGCTGCTATGACCTGTCTGGTCAACTTGATGAGCAGCAGTTAGGTGCCGTTTGAAGACATCAGCACGAGTGAAGACTTTTTCGAAGGGACTGCCAACACCAGGACAGAATGGGCACACCATCGTTCCACGATAATGAGTAAGAGCGTGGCGATTCTTGTCGTATTTGCGCGCGAATCCTTTCGTGTGGTATTCGCATGTTACAATAGGGCATTTTTCAGGCCGCTCTTCTTGGTGTGTAAGCATGTGAGAGGCTAGGTCACGAAACTCACGACCACAATCCGGATGAGGGCACCTGGTGCGATTTTCAGTAGGCCTCCGAGACGGACTTGCTCGTTCGATTGGTATTGATGGCTCCATAGAACTCGACGAAAGCAATGGACCTAAGGCAGAAACTGCTGGTAATGCATCAGGAATCGCGGGCACTTGTTGTGGTATCGGATCTCTGTAGTCAGCGGGTGTTGGATACTCATCCATGTCGTCTTCACCACTGGAGATATGTTCTTCCGGAACATCAACCGATTGGCGCACTTCTCGCATCCAGTCCTTCAAAATGCTCATGGATGGCCAGTCACCACTAGCTTTACCCACTCGATGAGGTCGGAAGTGTGCGCGGCGGAGGTGTGCAGCAGCGTTATAATATGCGCCATAGCGCTTTTGTGCCAAGCATGCTTTGCATCTTGACAATGGAATCACTGGTTGAGGGGCAGAAGGCATTTGGTTCTTGGGTTCTTTGCAAACCCATCGTTTGACCGTGGCCGAATGTTTGGCATCTATATGGCGGCGTAACTCGTGGTCACCACGGAAGCCATCTGGATGTTCATTACACTTGTCGCAGTACACACGGCGCAAAGAAGTTCGACGAGAAGGTGGTTTTAGCCTTGACGGGGATATTGGTTCAACCGAAAGTCGCTGGGGTTCTAGGCGTGGTGACACATCGTCACCTATCGTATGTCTGCGGGTGCGTCCTCCAACATCACCTGGCAATGAGAACTGACCAGGTAAAGGAAAATCCGACCGCGAGCCAGAAGGTATGTATTGTGACGATGGACCTGCTGAACTGAGGGATGGCGTAGACTTCAGGTAAAGCTGTCTTGTCGTACCATCTAGTTGTGCTGTGGGGAAACCCCTCGAGCCCCTCAAATCTAACGATTGCCTTCTGGGTAAAACAAAGCCGTTGAAACCAGAATTAGGGATTTCCCCCATACCGAGATTCATGAGAAAATCAAAGCTCGAGAATAAATGCCGTGGTGGCCACTGATCTCGACGGACGATTCTTGCAATGTTACGGGCAATAGGGTCTTCGAGCTCAGACGCATTAGATAGAGGATCGTTTGAAGCGGCGAATAGAGAGACCAAAGCTTGGTAGACACTTCGAATGACTTGGTCAGGTCGTTCCGTGGGTGTTGTGCTCGTCTGCGATGGATCGCTTCCCTGAAACGACAAGGCAATGTCAACCAATATGGTGTTAACAGCACTAAAGATGCAGATCGAAATGAATACCCCTAGCCATTGCCTCAGGCCCATAGTAGGTAAAATGGAAGCTGCGAAATCCAAAGAGATCAAGTACCGCCGTGTGCACTCCCTCAAGGAAACGTTGCGCTCGGTTGACGGGCGACGATCGGCAGGCGTGCGCGGAAGATAGGTGCCCTCACTCCGTAGTAACTGACTCGGTTGAGAGGTATCGTAAAATATGATTTCGCGCAAGAGTTGCTTTACGCGAAAAAGCGAGGGGTGTGTCGTCTGTTCCTCTTCTCGGGACATTGAAAGTTGACCGCTGGCACTCAACAGCTCCAGGAGATCAAAGGCAGCACCCCGGAAGCTTGGGCTAGAAGCAATGAGCTGCAGGACAGGTGGCGGTGTCCCTTGATCATGGTACCCAGGACCTAGAGGCTGGTTAATACGCTCGTCAAGGCCAGGCTCTCCATCTTGCCACCAAAAAGTATCCTGAAAATCAAGCCTCCAGACAGGCCTTTTTACGGCCGACAAAGTGGGGTTCTGAGCGAGTATTTGGTCGTTGATGCTCCCTCGCCGAGGATAAGAGGGTGTTAGCGGTGTTTGAGGTTGTGACCAGGCGAACGATCCTATCAAGGGTCAGCTAATGCGAGAAGCTGGACAAAGAATGGCCGGTACCTTGAAGCAAAACATCAACAAGAGAGGTCACTGATCCACGATAACATCCTAAGATACTCCAATGTGCCTCGGACTCGGATGATGGCATCCCCGAACATCGGGAACAGGGGTTATTTGCGTCGCACTAGAATTGTAAGCACTGAAGGTCACTCAGCAGATAATGGTGGGACCTACCGGTCTGTTCGAAGCTCGACATCGAAGACATGGGTCATTGTTGTGGAGGAGCTTTAGCTCCCCTATTGACTTCAAACGATCATGTCCGATGCGAGCTCTTTTAAGAGGAGGCAACTGTGGGTCAGATGTGGCTTCCTCGCCGCTTCTTGACAGCGCAGTTTTGGGGTCTGGGAAGGAGAAGCTTGAACTGTGGTCCCTTCTTGTCGTCGCTGTAGAGGCGGTTGAGGGTGTCGGGAATGGTAGAGGAGGGAGATTGGTCGTTACGAGTGTGGTTGGAGGTTGAATAGGCGGCAACCGGTCCCGAGGCAGAGCACCGCTGCCGATCTCTGGTATTTCGGAAATATTCGAAGAGTTCTGGGCTGGCGCAAATGACCCAGATTCACTTGCGTCCTTCGTTACGTGCAGTCGAAGGTGATTGTCCCGTTCCAGATGTGTCGAGAATCCATAGACATAGTGAATGCATTGTTCATGCCAACACTTCAAGGGTGCTCTCGAGAAGTTGGTAATAGAAGTAGAAGCCGCTGAGGGGAAAGAGTGTGTTACTCGATCATGATGCGCAAGGTGACGATCGAGCCATGATGTATATTCTTGAGGTGGAGGAAATGGAGATGAGCTTTTTAGAGCGCGAGCAACGTCCATGTCTATATTGTTAGTTCTACCCATATCAGATACTCTACCGGAGGTTGCAAGATAGACTGTGCACATCGAGGTTATTCACTCACTCTGTTGCTTACATGCTGCTTCGAGGCATTCACAACGGTACTGGAGAGCCCGCGCCTCTTCAGCTTCAGAAAGAGAGGGGATGTGTGATGAAATGCCTACAAAAATGAGAATTAGACGTGACTCGATATATTCGCGACAGACTGTGGAAGACAAAAATCATAGTGGCAGCGCTCCAAGATAATGAATAGCGGAACGGAGCGTACCGTAACGTTCGACGAGATTTTCGAGGGCACGAAGTTTGTGCCGCAGCATGTCGACCTCGACAATGGCATTGAGGGTAACGTGTCGACCTTGATGGTTTGTTGACGGTGCAACTGCCTCCGACCCAGTGCCTGTATCAACCTGAGGTCGCTGACGTTGGCCGGCAAGATCAAGATGGGACTCCGGGTCGGATAGGCCCCGTGGAGTGTAGTCATCCCGGCTCATCTCTAGACCAGGTCATCTCATCTCGTCCAGAGTTGACTTTTCTATGAGTTCCTGTTGAATGGGTTTGAGCTGCTAAGCATGACTGGTCGCCTTTCCGGGAAGTTCGCTGGCTCGTTACTGTTCCCATCTGCCAGTGGCCATTTGTCGGTGGTACACAACAGAATGGCGGGCAGCCGTCGCCAGAGGCAGAAAACTGAGAGGATTAGAAGGAATAATTAACAAGACGAGAGCGTTCGCCCCCCCGGACGGGCAATATCAAAAATCGATCCCGAGGCTCTCGTGGAGATGTTAGAAATCAAGACGAATGAACGAGCCAAGATTTATCAGAGGGCACGAGCGCACGACATTGCATTGTGCTGGGCCCTCACCCCCCAAGGCCCCGGCCATGTGTGAGGCACAGCGAGGGAGTGAGGGCAAAGAGTGAGCAAGGTGGGGCATAGCTCCCCCGTCACGGCAGATTTGGAGATAGTGCCGACAACGATGCGGTGCGGTCTCTGGGCCTGGATCCATCTGGAGCCCGCAGTCAGCCAGGTATAAAGCGCGGATTGCAAGGGCGCCGCAGGGTACAACGCTTTGTATTAGCCGTCGAACTCAGTTGATTACAGGAGAGGTTCTCATCTGAATACTGGGCGGCAGAGTGAGAAAGGGCCGTGCTTCTCAGCCTATGTTGGCACGGTATGTGGCCAGTTGGAAAGCGCTAGACAGCTCAGTGCGAATACTGGCATGTCAGTGTCGTTGGAGGTATCCCAGGGCCATGATCCCAATGACAGACAGCGGGGAACCACCCACCAACCGGGTCCTAGCAATAGCCACGAGTCCAGGCATGGGAGCGATTCCAGCACCACAACCCTGCCCGAGCTGTTCGTCCCGTTCGCCCTGCTGGCCCAGCTCGCCCCTCGTCCACATGCTCCATCACGGTGACCTTGCCATGGTAGCCTTGTCGGGATAGTAACCCCTTCTCGGTCGTAACCCTGTCATGGAAGGTGGCCAAGCCTCCCAGGTACAACGGTCATCGAGCGGGAGGAGAGTCAATTGACATGAGTGTCAAGAGCTGAGCACAGTATGTCTATCTGGCTTTGGTGTCGCCTGTTACATTTCTCAAGAGCCATTGTTTATTACGGATAGAGTAGAGAGGCTGCAGGAACTGAGACAACGTGGGCGTAGCTCAAGCCGTTGCTGTGGCTTTGCGCCCACGCTTGTCATCGTGGGCGGTGCATGTGCATGTTGGCCGATCCTTAGCGTTGGTACTGTCTTTGTTTGATATTGTTTCTTTCACATTCAAATCGCAGCGCCATGTCTCGCCGCAACGTGGACAGCTTCAGTACGCGCTTGACCCTCCATCTCGTTTCATTCTTTGGCTGAGAAAATTCAGTGGGGCTGGTGATTTTCTTGGCGGTAAGAGCAAGAGGACGTTTGGTGAGGCATCTTGACCAGTTCCCAGACCCAAGGTAGCTCTCACTGCTTTGCTCTCGGCTGGGCTTGGCTGGGTTTGAGATTGTCCAAGGGAGAGAGATTGCTAGGATGATGTGGCGAGTCGCCTAAAAGTTCCGGCCGAAACCCTCGGGGTTGTCTAGTCTAATCTGGTTCAGAGTCAGAAATGAGATGACCAAAGAACCAAAGTGATAAAGCGCGGAGAGATAGTTGACGAGCAAAAGGCCAGCAGCACCTGAGAAAGTCACCCATGTTCGCCCCTGTTGTTGACGCTACTGCACATGGAGGTGTTGTGCTGGAGGCACCTGAGTGTATGAGACTATGCTGCTGTACTGAAAATTGGTAGCGTGTCCGTCTTTATCTGTCTTCAAAGGCACGGTCTTCCCTGCGTATGAGTGATCGACTACGACCTTGTGAGATCAGCGGAAATTTGAGTGGCCTTGGGAAGCATTGATCAAGCGTTTTTCTGTCTTCGCCGAGATGACACTGTGAAGCTGAGAGTCTGGAGGCCATGACTGAGGCGTCATGCTATAACCATGTCCTGGGTAGTAAAGTTTAGTATAGCCGGGACAATATACCCAATCCCATGGCAATGAAGGAAGCTAGGAGGTAAGTGAGATGGAGATAGTGAGGTGTAGTCGCCTGGTAAAAACGTAGCTAAGGTACCCTGGGCCTGGCCCAAGCTCTTTTGGAGACTGCCAGAAGTCAGAACCGGAGGGGCCTGGTCATCCATTCCTCTTGTGTACGTAAGTTGGCAGGTTGGCAGGCAGGCAGGCATTTCTCTTCAGGCATTTTTGGTATCTATCCGTACTCTTCCCCAAGTCAAAGAGCATGGCTGGCCTACCTAGGTTGATATTAAAAGTCGGTAAGCTCGTGAACATGAGCTAAGAGCGTGCAGTGTCACTGACAACCCGACAACGGAAGACGGGACGGGATTGTGGGTGTGGAAGAAAATTGTGGATGCAAAGTCCATGTTGATGTGGATGCTGGATGGCGACAAAATGGACCATGCTCCTTCCCGACTGGAACTCAAAGTTTTTGAAACTAGAGAATGAGCCAATAGGAGAAGTGGCTTCTGGAACCCTGGACTGCCCACATCAACGGTTCTTAGGCAGATGCAGGGATGTTAGTGTTTAGCGGCCACGCATGCAACGCAAGTGCACATTCAATCGAACGTGAGCAGAAAGCATGGGTGAAACAGAGTAGAAAAAAAGAAAATCTGGGAATAGAAGTTTAGGTACGGATAAAGAGTAGGTTGCTTGATACCTCAGTTATGTCTGATGTAAGGTTTTGGAGGTTATTGTAAACGGTGAACTGTTTAGAATGCTCTTCTTAATCACTTCTGGTTTTTGTATACCTATTTCTACTTTGTTTTAAAAGTAAAGCTTTGTTCAAAGAGAAATAATCACGAAAGACAGGTACGGATAGGCACTTACCTAAGATCATGCATGGTACCCATCTCTTTAGGTACTACTGTCCAGGCGGCTCGGATAAAAAATAGGACACGTTTATCTGTAATTCTCTGCTTAAGTTTCTTGATTTTTATCTGACCTACCAGGGCACCTACCTAACTTAGGTACTTGGCTTAGGTAGGTACTTAGTAGGTTAGTATGTATGAGGGAAAGAATGGAAGGTGGGCAAAGGGAAAGAAGCCACAAGGCAACGCCCAAGCGTCCCCGCTTCTTCAACCGTCCGTTGCAAAGCCACACGTTTTGGAAAATAACCCCTGGTCGACCCTTCATCTCGTTGGTGTTCGAGGCTAAAAAGGCAGCCCATGTCTGAATTTATGCGACATTTACCTTAGCATGAGGCATGGCCATCGAGGTAATTAATTCCTAAATTGCGAGCTGGGCTTCTGGAGAAATACCTGCAGCACCTTATCTTATTACCGCACCTGGCCTTGTTCCCCCCCCCCCCCGAGGTGGACCTACCTTAGTCAAACATGGATTATGATCAAGCTCTTGAAGACAGCCCTTTCCTGGCGCTCGACGGAGCAAATGTCTACATTTAATTTCGTTCTTCATCTCGATGACCTCAATTTAACCAACAGCCAGAATGTCGTATGCTAAGGACCTAAGGTAGGTACGAAATCAGAAAACGTCCCCCCACGAGGCAAGTTTGCAAAAGTCACTAAATGATACCCCGGCCTCCAGCAGGGGGGTTAAGAAAAGTTCAGACTTTGGCAAAGAGTGCCAAAATAAACTCATCAAAGACTCCCCTAAGCGTAGTGATAATTTACCCAAGTATATTCATCATCTGGGATCGAGGTCCCTAGCCTGGTAGATAGACCATGTTCCCAGCTCAGCGGCATGCATTCAAATGCCCCAGCCTGCCCCAGGCTTGATGTGACACTACATCGTCGTACCTTGCCTTGCTCCAAAGCATCTCATGGTTCTCATCTTTATCTCTCATCTCCAATGCCAGCCACGTCTGCTGGTCCCATACGCCACACCATCCGGTGATTAAGTGCCTTGATGCTGTTACCTGAATCGACCGAGACATGTACTGTAGACAGCCGCCTGCCCTCTCTAGCCATCTTGGGACATCTCCCCGGTTGGCTAAGCGGGTGTGATGAACGCAAGATGCTGCTTCTGGCGATGCTGCTGTCCCTCGGGTTCTGGCCTATGAGAGTGTAGATGCATGTGGTTGGACAATGCCCGCCCCTTCTTGTCGGCCTGCGTGATAACATTCAAGTAAATTGACCAGGCCGAAACGTCTCGGTAATAAGGAAAAGCAGGATAAAACCATATGTTTGATGCCGAGTATTAATATAAGGCACCACATTGATGGGCCTTGGTTCTTCTCTCTCGTAGATATGTGGTGATGTCCTTTGTGTGGTATCGTATGTGAGAATATACATATTTATATTAAAGGACCCATCTACTGCAGGTTCAATTCTAATAACTAAGCATGCGGACGAGACAACTCATTTGTGACCTGTCTACTCCTCTGGTCGTAGTAGCTATCGCTCATGTTGAATGGCTTTATCCCATGATGCCATCCTGTCCGCTGTTGAGCTTTCTTTAAATGGTCATGACATTGCAAGAATACGCGACAATGACATAAAACAAGATAAGAAAAAGAAGAAAATCAATGAAATGAAATGGGATTGCGCCCAGCCCTAGGAATGGACGGGGGTGGTTGGCTGCTCGTCATGTAGAGAGCATCCAGAGAACGTGGGAGGAGGGGGTCTGGGAAAAGCCAAGAACGGAAACGACAAAGCCGACGGTTCTGAGAAGCCAGACCTGGATCTAGAAAAAACAAGTGCAAAAATGGCTTCCTTGTAACCTTTGCTCGTTGTGTCCGTTCCCATTTCCGACGCGTTTTTAATCGTTTCCCCGCCCACGGTAGCCACTGAGGAAATCTCGCTCTCGCTTACTGATTGACAATTAATACACAGTATAATGTCACTTGCTTCAGTCCCTGCTTCGATTGCCGCTATGCCATGCTCAGGTGAATGTCTGTGGATTCACCTACTCGGTGCGCCACCAAGTCATTTCCCTCAATGGCATTTCTTGACCTGAAGCTTTTCGGCTGCCATCCTCCTCGCCCTTGTATGCCCAGTATTCACTCAGTCGCAGTTCAGCATATTGAGCATAGTCAAAGTCAATCTTGGAAATGACAGCTTGGATTTGGGACCAGATGCCCCAGTAGAATCCTGGCACTCCTCGATACGCATCGACCTCGGTCATGAGTTTCCGAACCTCCTCCTCTTCATCGACTTCCTCGCCGGTTAAAGAAAAGTAAGATTTGATGTACTCCCTTACAAACGCAAGCCGTTGATCCAGTCTGGGTACAGCCGAGTAGTCACAGTCATACCCTGCCCACTCTGCAAAGTGGTTTGCCACGTCAAAAGCCGCAGGCGACGGTGTAGCATACTCGTAATCGATAAAGTCGACGGTAGGTGCCTCCTTGACGTCTTCGTGGATGATAACGTTGGCACACAGCAGGTCGCAGTGCGCAAATACAAGCTGCAAACAATGTTAATATTTTCCATCGGGTAACGGTGTGCTTATGAACGTACCCCGTTCTTGCCCAAGCCCGGCCGCTGACTCAGTTTTTGAACCATCTCTTTCAACTCTGCCTGCAGCAGTGCTTGCCTCTGCCGCTGAGCGTCCGTATCAGTTGGCAAGGCGAAGATCCATTTCTGCATGGTTGTCCACATATTAGGCGGAGCTTTTCCAGGGGCAGTATTATCAATCTGTTCCTGGCGAGACTTGTTGTTTTCGTTCATAATACCGTTAGTATTCCCCTTGGTCCGGCTATCACCATTGGTGCCGGAGTTACCGTTGGCAAGTCCATTGAGTTTGGCCTCGCCATTTACATGCCTATCGTCCCGGCTATGATTGGGGTCCGGCAGGCAAGGTACAGTTGCGTGCCAGTGTGCAAGACGACGAGCGATGGCAGATAGTATTAGAGGTTCACGAAGATCCTGGGCACGTGCAGGTTTACCCAGGATATAACGGTACATCATGCCATTCTTGAAACGGGCAAGCAACTGAGTAGCAAGACCATATCTCATGAGCAGCTCATGGTTCTCAGCCTCACGTTCACGGTCAATGAGAACGGCAGTTCCATGACCGTAGGCTCGGAGTAGGATAGCATCCCGATCGACATCAAGCTCGGACATGCCAGGGCGGTGATTGACGGCTTTTAGTAGAGTATTGGTGATGCCATCAGTGAAACGCACAAATTCAACGTTTGAGTCTTGGCTCGCCCAGTCTGGCATGAGTGTCAGGATGAGTTTTCGAGCCGAGTCCTGTGATTCATTGTTGTCGTAGGCCAAGTCCAAGAAGGGCACATGGCCAAAATCGAGGTTGGTTGGTGATGTTGTCATGGTCACGCGAGCGCAGCGATATGAGTGAAAAATAAGGAGCTGAGGGTTATGCGCTGACGGGGAGGACGGTGAGAGAGGGGAGACGGAAGAGTGAGATGGCGGGGTCCAAATGATCAGCGGGCCAGAAAAATTAGGAGTGGTATGTCAAGATGTGGGTGGGAGAGTTGCCGGAGTTGTTTGCGAACAAGCGAGTCCGAATTTCAAGGCTGAAAAGATCAGGTTGAGGGTTGAAGAAAAAAATTCCCAAGCAGCCAGATAGATTTGTTTTAGGGGTTCAGGGGCGTAGATCCGGGGACGGTCCAGGATAAAGCGGCGCCGGCGACGGTGGTAGTAGGCAGGTCGTACCGTAAGACAGTGGAGAAAGGGGTACCGGAGGCTCAAGGAGGGGGCGGCCGGGAAGCGGAGGGTCGGCGAGGACGGAGTATGAGATGGTGGTGATAACGGAGGGGAAAGCAGCAGGATACGGTGGTGATGCAAACAGAGGGCGAGATGGATAATAAAATAGGAGGGAAAGCACACGACCTGTTACCTTTCCAGTCGAACGGAAACCGGCAAAGATTAGGTACCTCGTGTAGAAATAGTAATAAAGCTAAGGCAGACGGGACGGAGCGGTGTTGGTGCTGGCTGCTGCTTTTGTGGGCGTGGGCCAGTCAGGGAGACGGCCTAGACCTTATGAAAAGGAAGGGAGTGCCGTTTTCCGCTGCAGCCTGGGACTTTTTAGATACGAGGGAAGGATTGTCGCGTGTCACTCGTAAGTGGATGTGAATGTGAATGTGAAGCCTAGATGCATGGATGCAATTCAATGGAAGGAATATGGGGATTCAGTGTGAATTCATAAATGGTATGAATAAGTAGGTAGTGCGTGATAATGTAGGAACTAGGTATTAGATGCTTTGGCTGAAGCAAGCTACAGGAAAGAACGAGAGTTTCTAAAAGACGAGCCTCGACCGCTATTCAAAGGTTAGTTTCTGTGGCAGTGTATGATGGAAAGGGGGAAAATGTTGGCTTGCTTGGACCCAGAATCACATGTTCAGGTGATTGTGTTGTCCTCCGTGCCCTGTGGTACTGAACTTGACTCGACTATCCACCAAAATAGTGCTTCTGCTTGAAAGAAAAGAGCCAACAATAATATAGCCGGTCGGTAGATATTGGGGAAAGGGAGAGGAGTTGAGAATAAGTGAAAGGGAAATGAGCAGTAAATTGTGTTGGGAATCCCGTTGGGTCTTTTTCTTCTTTTTCTTCTTTTTCTTTTGAGCGGGAAACCGTAATAATTTCTCGCCACTGATATGCGAATAACACTGCTCCTCTCATTGGAGTACGACACAATCCAAGGCAATACAGTTTGTTGCTTCATGAGTCTGGATAAATTGACACTGCTTATTGCGGTCGAGATGAACTAGACCATCGAGTTTTCTCTTGGACCCTGTTTTATTGTCAATTGCCTATTCTGCACACCGACTCGTCAAAATCTGGCAGGATTATGCACTAAACATCATGGATCCTTCCGTTGCTTGATCCCTTTACGGCGCCATCCAAAAGGGTCTCATTGGTCTCCTCTTACGAAAGGTGACGCTTGTCACAAAGAAACAGCTCGATCACTAACCAAGGATGGATGCTATTCATTCGCTTCCCATCCCTTTCCTTCCGTCTTTCTAAAAAGAACCTAGACGCCGCATATGAATTGTCCATACCCAATGTACCTACCTACTAACCTTAGGGTATGTCATGAGCCTCATTTGAAACCCCCACCTCGTACCTCACTCATCCCTGATGCCTGTGCGTGGCCCTCCTCCCACTAACCTAGGTGGACATGTACGGTATTTGCGAAAATGTGGCGCTCATGAGGCTCATCTCTCCAAAGCACCTGAGGGGTAGTTCATTGGACAAACTCCATCGCGACAAACCACACCTAAAATACGGAGTAGGTGCCTACCTACTACTCATTCAAGACTCGCATCAGGTCAACAACGTTACCGCCTCATGTGACAACCATTAGCTACTTTACCCTCAGTCTTATCATGTAAAACCCGTCACTATGGCTGTGCCGAGTGTTACTAGCGACAATTTCCTCGCCGTCGCTCTTGTAGTCAATCGCTCTCGCGATGGCCCAGCATTTGTGTTCCACTACCCCGCAAACATTGAACCTCATTCCAAGTCAAGTTCTTCCACAGGTGCCGAGCTTGAGGATATTCTTCTTGAACGGCTGTCGCAGCCGGGCTTCTCGGATGTTGCTGACAACGTACCTCTCCCTAAGCAAGGACGCAGCGCAGACGAGCACTCTTTTACTGAATCAGGATCTCAGATTGTTCCATGGGAACGTGTTGCAGGCTTCCCTGCTCGCGATCTTGCAGGCATTCTAACTCCCGCCCGCCCCTATCACAAGAAACTCTTTCAGTTATCATTAGATCCACTATATTGTGTATCTTATCCTATCCATGTTCCCGAAAATGGCAGATGGAAGAAGCCGAAGAAGACATACCGCGTTGATAAGCGCTCTGCGGACAACGAAGAACAACCAGCGCCTCATGAGGTCGATCCTCCATCCGCAGGAAAGGTGCCTGAGCAATCTATAGAGGAAAAGGATGGTAAGAAGGAAGACGGTAAGGACAAGGACGACGAGAAACGCAGTTCCATGACCATGTTTAACCTCGTCTTCATCCTTAACCCTAGCAGCAACGAAGTTAAGGATGTCGTTGAGTCCATTTACGACCACATTGTAAAGAAGGTCAGCAAGGCCTTCAAATACAGCCAGCAACACAGCGAATTTGTGTGGAAAGAGTCGAAACGAATACTTGTCGCCAAAGATAAGGCGCGAGAGGAGCGTATGTTGTACTCAAACCTTTATTAAGTTACTGACAATTAAACATTGACCAGGGAAACGAATGAGTGCTCTTTGGAAAGAAATACTTCAGAGCTCATCACTGGCCGCTGCCATGCACGATATATATGAGGCAGTGTCTCAAAACAAGATCGCCGCTCTGCATCTCGACACTGCAGCTGGCTCTCTGACACCATCGGTCCAGATTCCTATTCCTTTCTACATCGATGACCTCCCTCAGGGCGAAGAGGGAACCCAGCGTGGCCTTTGGCTCACGACCGCGAATACTTTCATCAGTCAAGATGCCCTCGAGGAGCCTGGCTTCCTTGATCGCAACTTTGCTCTACTGCTCACTGATGATGAAAAGAAAATCATCGCCGAGCTCCAAGCTGACCCAGACCCAACTACAGCCTCAATGGTTGAGTTTGTACGGCTGTCAAAGCCAACACAATCGTATGTGACTCACTACATCTGATGCCGGCCCTTCACTTAGCTCAACATGTCTATAGATTCTACCAAGTTGGTCAAAGCAACATCTTGACTCTGGGTCAAGTGCGAAAATATGCTCAACATTTTATATTCTGGCGTCGTGCCATTGCTATCCCTCCCCTTCACGCCAAGGACCAATACATATTATCCCCCAATAGTGACTTATCCCGTCTTCCTCTCGACACTTTAGAATGGCAGAGGGCATTCCCGCTAGCTCCACCGCTCCCGAACTTTCTCGCTGAGCTCTCTCAAGCACCCCGCCCATACAAGCAGTTTTCGCCTAGCAAAGCCCATCGCCCGACCTATCTTCTTATGCTTTCCTGGCTTATGCGTCGCGGTTGGGTGACCCAACTCTGTACATTTGCCTACGTCGTCGTCTGGCCTGAAATCATGTACGAGGTCGAGTACGAGATGGAAGCTGAGGAGCTCCGTGCCGCCGCAGATGCAGATGCGCATGAAAGCAAAGAAAAGGAGGCCAAAGACGATACCTCTACGTCTGCCTCGGCCCCACGCACCTCCGAGTCTTCCGAAGGTCACTCCGGCACTGACGGCTCTCACGTTCCCACCGTTGCCGAGCAGGCCGCAGAGAAAGCCCGTCTCGAGCGGATTGCCTCCAAAGCCCAGCGCGACGCCGCTGAAAAGGCGACTGCACATGCCCGTAAGCCTGCCCCAGTCGCAACGGCACACCCCTCTGTAAACGACCACCCGCATCTCCAAGGCTTGACACCTCACATCATCCTCGATGCCAAAAAGGCCACCGGCAAAGAATCACGCTACCTGTCGGCCATCGCCCGTCGTTTCAACGACGAAAAATTAGCAAACAGTTGGCAGGTTATGTGCAAGTATTTTGATGGCCGGTGTGCCTTGGAACGCATCGCTTTACAAGAGGATATGAAGCGGAAGTTGGTATGGAACACACTGACAGCTATGAGCGAGTATTTGCTCTGCACCCGTCATTGGTGACCCAGCTGGCCAAGTTTCCCGGAGCAAGCTACCGGATTTTCGTGTCTAGATGTTGAGGTGTGGTCATGGATAGGAATATTACATTCATAAGTATCTCGCTTGTGGTATCTAGGCAACAAAAAGCAACGAAAAAACTGCAAAACTACAGCACGCACAATAAGTCAGAGCTCTCCTCCACCAGTAAAGGATCTACTTCCATTCGCCTCGTTACCAAAACTTGGGCAAAGAAAGCACCGTGCGTATTAGACTGCAAGGAGGAAAAGGAAAAGTAGGAGTGGAGAGAAGTGAAGTTTCCTAAACCAGATACATTCGAGATTTGACCTTGCATCCATTCATTGACTGTCTCCTAGACTTAATGCATAAATTGACCCAAGGTATCGTAACATGAGAAAGGAAGAAGAAAAAAATCAACACCGAAGAAAGCGGAGAAGCAAACCCAGCAAGTGTTAACACCTTCAGCACAAGGAAGTATTTCGACATGCCCCTGTAATCCTATATAATGCAGCTAGGCACAAGCCGTCTGTCTGCACCCCAAAACGAAAAGAAAGAAAGACAACACCGAGAGAATGCCAAAACACCGAGAGATCACGCCCCTTGAACTGCCCTGCATTGTAATGCTTGGTCAAGGAGGAGAGTGACATGCAATGATGAGAGTGATGCCAGTACCACATACCAGAAACGCCAACGCCTGAAGGAAGCAAAAGAGGACACCCAGCGAATGTGGTTCTGGTCTGCGCTCGAGGACACATGCTCCAAAAGACCGAATAAGGTAGACTAGAAAAATGCTCACGTTACTGCGTAAGATCCATGTCATATTCATCCTCTTCTTTGAAATTGACTGAAGTGTGGCCACTGTTGTTGTCATCCGGATCATGCCAAAATTGGTTGGTGTCGTTTAAGTCGAGGTTGTCATCCGGGCTGATGGCAACGGGATCGAGGCTGCCTCCTCCGCCTGACAAAGAGTCGCCCCGATAATCGGTGTGGTGAGGCACTCGCAGACCAGATCCAGCTGTTCGCGAGTAAGAGAAAGTACCGTTCTCACTCTTTGTTATAGCGTCCATGAGCTCGGTCTGCATCCGTCGCTCATCTTCTGTCATCTCAAAGGGGAAGTGCCCACCCAGTTCAGCGATAGTGTTCATCATCTCCTCCTGCTGTTGAAGTTTAAGGTGGAGCATCCACATGAGATCTCGCGTCCAACTGACGGCGCCGTTGAGGATATCGCCCTTGTTGGGGCCCTTGTCTTTGTCCTCGATAGGAAGACCTGTCGTAATATTACCCGCAGTGTTTCCAGTGGCTCTTCGAGCTCCTGGTCCGGCGAGGCCAGACGTTGCTTGAGGGCTCGCGATTCCAGTCAATGATGGAGAGAGAGGTGTCCCGTTCTGGATAAGTTTCCGGATCTTCTCATCCTCCAGACGGTGGGTGGGGACGAGTCGGCTAAGATCCTGAATCCTTTCGTTGATGTTGTCTCGTCGACGACGTTCAACAAGGTTGTGAGACTCTCGCCGCCGTTTTCTCTTCATTTCCTGAGATGAGACGGCGTTTGAAGCGACACCAAGCTTTGCAGGCATCGAAGTACCACCCTTCATCATAACCTCACTGATTTGATTCATGCCAGGCTGCATAGGAGAGGAGTACCCAGAATTGTAAGATGCAGGGATGCTTCCAGCAGGGGTATTGAGCCACTGGCCATTGGCTGACTTCATGGCTTGACCGCCGAAACCGGGAGACTCCTGTGATCCAATTGTCATTCCATGAAGAGTAGCGGTTTTGGGAGTCATAGGTGACATAGGGCTACGACTATTGGATGTCTTCCGCTGCATCTGCTGGGACATTCTGGCTCTGGCTTTAGCGTTGAGGAAATTAGGGTCGTTGCTATCGGCATTCATGGCACCAGCTAATGGAGACTCGTTGTAGGACAAGGGTGAATGTAAAGAGGTTCCGAGTGAGTGGCCTTGCATTTGTCGGTACTGGGTGTTGAAACCAGTATTGAAGGGGCTCTGAATGGGATCTCCATCAGGGGTACTGGAGTACCCGTTCATGTGTGACTGATCGATTTGCAGACCCGAGTTGCGATGAGGGAATGCATTCTGAGAGAAGCCACCCATACTTAGTCCTGAAAAGTCCTGGCCTTGACCCGAGATTCCGGGCTGGGTAACAGGAGGTGCATTCAGACCATCCAAAAGCTCGTCATCATCGAACATAGCGGAACTGTTTGTGAATCCGTTTGTGCCGTTTCCAGAGTTCGAGTTGAAGTTGTTGAATGAAGGAGAATAACCACCTGACATGGCGAGATCGTTCGGGTCGATACTAGCCCCGCTGTGGCCGTTGCCAAATTGGTTGAAGCCGTGCTGGGCCATTGTGACGGGGATGATAGAGGCTAGGTTATTGTATCGTGGTTGAAGATTCGGATGTTGTTACCCTAGCTAGAGGGGATGTGGGCGGAATATTGTGGGCGTTCAACAGTTCGGTTAAGGTTGATGGTACGTTTGAGTCACGAAAGTCAAGCTTGAACTGGCCTGTTGAGGGCTCGAGTCAGCAAAGTCAGGACAGCGCCGAACACAAAGCGGGGGAAATGCAAAGTCAAGAATACCGGCTCGGCGATGGGAAGCGGGCATCCATATATGGGGTGCCCACCGCCGCGGAGGTTACAGCAAGGAGGGCGGATGGCCGGGGGTTGAGGCTTGGATTTCTTTGACTCACCAGACAGAGAGTGTTGCAGTTAAATTTGGGGAATATAGGGTGTGCGCTGTCTGCAGTCCATAAATGAATAGCGAGTGCAAGGTGAGTGGTGATTTAAGCGCCGCAGCAGAAAGTATCCCTGATGGAGTTGAAGCCAGATAAGGTATTGTGGGAAAGATGAATGTCGTGAGTCGGAGGGTCGGAGGGAGACGTTCGGGGTTGGAGGGGGTTGAAATGGCGGGCACTGAGTGCAGGACCTCCAGGCGTCCGTTCACTATGGCCAGGTCCAGGTACCTACAAAGGGTTAAAGCGCTGGGGGCGCTCCCTGGGGGTGTAGGTACTCCGCAAGCCAAAAGAGTAGAGAGTGGGCTTGGTCGCTTGGGCAAGAGTACTTTGTAACGCACGGGCGAAAAGGTCCAGTTTATCGTCTGGCACGTACAGTGCTAGCCTCAGCCCAGTGTTATTAGTAGCAGTCTGGAGATGCTGTCCTGTAAGATGGTCGGCGCGGGGGGCACGGCGGCCGGAGAAGCACTTGAGGGGTTCTTTGTCTGAGTCTGAGTCGTAAATGAAGCTGCAGACTTGGAAGGGATAAGGATAAACCCAGTTGAGCTAGGCGGTGAAGAGCGTTTGTTCAGATTCAGGGTTTTAGTGGCTGTTCTTGGAACGGTGAGATGACCAGTCAGTAATGTAGTTTTGGAATACGGTTGTCTGAGTCGTAGCTAGAGGAAGAAGGATGATGGAGGTCTTGGTTTTGGGAGATGAGAGCGCGAAATGTGATGTGTGGCACCCGAATCAGAAGAGGGGGGGCACGGGTGGTTTCGGTATGTCACTTGTACCTCGTAGCTCGGCGCACCTCAATCGAGACGGGATATGGGGAGGGAAACAAGATATTCAGAAGAGAAATGAAACAAACGGGTGAGATCATTGGGAATAATTCTGACAATGATACTAATAAGGGGAACGTATCAGGTTTAAAAGCTGAGCAGACAGCTTGTATAACACAGATACAACGATCGTTGGGAGGGGGGCTAGGTACTAAGGTTGGTAGGTAGGAGGTAGGTAAAGGTAATGAGGCTATGATGCGTCGTCTTTCCACGAAAGTCCAAGCGGTTGGTAGGGGTTTGTCTGGGCAGAACAACCAGACAAGAACATACATAGGTACAGCTCAGGCAACCGAACAGAAAAGAAGAATGAATTATTCTACTCACCAAGTATAGTTAAGGCACCCAAATGCGCAGAAGGCATGGAAGCAGCCGTGTTGTTGAGCTTGCACAGCCGACTTATATGGATGCGATGCGGTACGATAGCCGAAGCGGATAATACGGCTCAGAACAGGCGATGCAATAATATCTCGAGAAGCAATGATATGGCAAGTCGAGTCGAGCGGACGAAGCAGGATAGAGTACCCGAATTGTATTCGAAGTGTTGCTGGTGTTGCCTGAGCTGTGGTCGAGGAGGTTGTCCAAATCGGGAAATGGAAGGATGTGGATGTGAGTAACAGCGGGGCGCCGAAATGCAGGGTTCAGGTCCGTAATGTACGGTGATGTGATAGATGTCAAGATCCGTCCTCGGGATGATGCGAGGCCACGCTGAAGCTCAAGTTTGAGGGTAAAGAGCAAGACTCGCAGTCACAACTCTCACTATTGAAGTATTGAAGGTTGAAAAGGCCTTGCTACTTGTCTCGGGATACGTCCTAATTTATTCGAACGCACAGACAAAGTAAGCGAGACTTCGAGATCTGTTGTTGTACAGATAAGTGTGAAATACTAAAGTCGGCGGATGGCGCAAACACGGCGGCAGGATCGGATACCGTGCATAAAAGTCCAGCTTGAGCCAAGATGAGCGTTCTCGATTGACGGTGACGTTCAAGGGCAAGCGGTCTGACGTCTTATTGTATTTATGGCGCCTCCAGTTTGGGCTGGAGGGTCCTAGAGCTGGGGGACAGGTGATAGCTTAGGAGAGAGGGTGGCGTAAGTGTAAGTACAATATGACAATAAAGTCGGTCAAGGGTCTAGTACAAGACGACACTCAACCGTGGCTGATAATCCAAAGGGGTGGGGTGGTTGGTAGGTGTAAGTGAGTTAGTAGCAGTCGATAAAGATCCGATACGAACAAGCCCAAGCACCAATGTAAGGGTCTCCCGTCTCTCGTGGTGGTAACTCTCACGAACGTGGTAGGTATGGACGCCGATCAAATAGACTCAACGGATAGCTGCGTTTCGAATGATCAAGTGGATTTCTCTTCTTGTTCTGTTCTTAGCCTTGCTCTTGATATCGACTCTCGCTCGTCCTTCTCTTCGTCCCCTATGGCTGGCTGTGCTTACTCCTTCAAAGTCCGTCTCCGTAAGATCAAGTCCCAGATGTTGTTGATAACTGGAAAGGCCAGTTCAAAGAGTAAGGTCCTTTCTAACACAGCTGCAAGATGAGATCGACAATCCTTGACCGGAGACTAAGGCATCATGGTCCCCTAATTTATACTCCTAGGGACAGGCTAAAAATACTAGCCATAGCCGTCAAGTCAGATGTACAACTCTTATCGTCTCTCGCCCACCTGACATAATGTATCTCGGACCAAACGTGGAGGCCGTGGTCACTGGTCCCTATGTAGTTGTATGCAAGCTGGAATTGGACTTGGCTATGGATCCAGAAAGTTGGCGGTAATGGTGGCCGCTATTTTCTGCTATGTCCGGTCTACACTCGAGAGTTGATGCAAGATAGCAAAGACAGGGGAGGGTGTGGATGCGACTGTGTGTGTGTGTGGGCGCCAGGCTGAACGTGACTTGGGATATAAGACACCAAGCCCAACCTACTGTCTGGGACTTTAGGGACTCATCGGGAATTGCTACATGCTATCGATTCCCCTCCCTCGAATATCTTCTTCTGTGCTCGGTCATGCGCTGGATACTTTCCCATCCTTCTTCCCTCTCCCTGGCCACGCGCCCCAGCTCGAAGCCCACCATCATTTTCGCATAATATCTCGAAGCGGTTGGTTGTCGTGAGAATCATAGAGCGGAGTGTTTCGGGGGACTTGACTCTCGTCGGCCTGGTGACAGTCGTATACCTAGATGAGAGTGCAGAGGTTTCTAGCAGTGTTTTCCACTCACGTTCAGTGTTGTTACATGTGCGGCAGAAACTTGGTGCCATCATGGAGGGTATGGTATCAGTCAGACTCCTCTCACAATCTCTCGTCTTAGTTTCCCTGGTACGGATCGTGTCCGGCGCTCTACGGTCCGCTCCTCAAGTTTTAAGTAGTAGCAGTAAACATGGAGCGATCCGTCCACCCGCTCCTCTCCCGCCTAGATCCTGCCCTGTATGTAGATTTGTTTCAACTTCTGAAGCCATATGCACAGAAAGAGAACCTGGCTGTGGATGTGCAATATATGGTTGACTCGTTTTACCATGGGCAAAAGGCTATGATCAGCCTCAAGATCTCTGAAGCCTCCAGGTGCGTCTCAAGCTCTGTCCTGCAAGGCCCCAAGCTCAGCTCAGCTCCGAAAGAGAGCCAGACAGTAGCTCTGAGCTCTGACTTTGAAGCCTTCCCACCCTTGGCCATATGCTTCTGTGTCATGCATGATCCCTCCCGTCCCCGCCAAAAGTGCCCGCTTGAGGCTTCCATCAATCAAAGGCGGCCCGTGCAAGGAAGACGGGGGAGCCATAGGTGGCACCAGACCTACCCCAAGCTCGTTTCCACTCCATCGCAGCCAATCATATAATCTCCTGCGCTGCCTAAGCTCAGCAAATGCTTCTGAGAGGACGGCATTACAGAAATCAATGGGATCCAATCCAAGGAAAGAACCACACGCCCAACCCCAACCCATCAACTTCCCAGCTTAGTGCCGCCCTCCACTATCAACGACCAACTTCACTCCTCTCCAAACGCCCAGATAGACCATAGTCCCTGTTTTCTTCTCTTTCGCGCGCAAAACACTCGGGTCGGATTTTGCCACGCATCTATCTACCGTTGCTCTTATCGCTACCACCTCCGCCATTTTCGAGCGGTACGCGCGGTCGCCTGTAACCCCCTTGACTCCAACGCTCCAGCCTAAGCCACAGAGGACTCGTAGTCCTTCGTGCCTATCGAAGGTACTGCTACCTTGCGTAAAGCAACGTCGTCAACGACAGGTCTAAGCTCTGTAGGCGACAAATCGCGGTAGGCAGCCAGCTTTGCTCGCCTTGTTAACTAAGGCTCTGCCTCTATATCATGAGTACTCATCGACTGACCACATCAACCACGATGCCAGACTTTCCAAGGAAGTGGACATCGCTGTTCCAAGTTATATTATTAGTTTGATACGAGGCCGCCTTTGTCGCCCGTCTTGCGTCAAGCCCATCCCACCTTCCATCACACCTACGAGCTCGACCTCCAGCCCGAATCTGAATCTCATCCTGAACCTGAACCTGCGCCGCACGATCGACCTAGCCGCTCCGTCCCTGTCCCGCGATCGCTGAACCTGTCCCTTACGTTTCCGCCCCTCTGGTCCCCCTGTCGCCATGGCCTCTTCCTCCTTCAGAGACTCAATAAACTCCCTCGGCTGGAGTCGCCGCGATGAACCAGTCAATACTTCTCAGCAAAGCGGGTTACTCTCCTCTCTTCAGAGTTTAAATCCCTTCCAAGGAGGCAGCGGTTACGTCCGTCTGCCAACCACCGAGAGTTCCGGTGCACCTCTCCCTGCGCCCAGTCGACGTGAAGAAGAGGAAGGCTGGTTTGTTCGTGAGTCAACCCTGGATGTTCTTTACCTATCGTCTTCCAGCACCCCTGCAGCGGGACATGTGCATTGCATCTGAGCCATGCCTTGAACTATGCATGTGATGCGGATGACATGCCTCGTGGTTAGATGACACTAACCCAACTGGCAGTTAGCCGATGGGATCGGTTGTTGATCTTTGGTGCTTGTAACCTCGCTGCTGTGGCATGTTTCGTCATCTGCTTCACTCTATTCCCCGTCCTCTCTCTGAAACCACGCAAGTTTGTCATATTGTAAGTCAGAAATCCGTGCACACCCCTTTCGGTCTGCCCTCTTCATCCTATATCGCTTGTCGAACTATGTCACGCAGCCTCACTACTGCGAGACCGTCTTGATTGTGACTAGTTTTCCCCATGATATGATGTCGTAGATTCGACATGGTGAACTTCAAAATCCCAGTTGGATACTAATGTGGGGCTATGCAGATGGTCGGTTGGATCACTAATGTTCCTGGCCTCCTTCGCTGCGGTAATGGGCCCCATGAACTACGTTTATCACCTTCTTTCGACTCCCCGACTGCCGTTTACTGCTGCGTATTTCGGCTCTATCACTTTGACCCTGGTGTTTGCCTTGAAGGTGAGGTCTAGCTTGCGATGGGCTGAAGACTTTACTAACATACCGGAAGCTTCACAGCACAATTCTCACCTTATTCTCCGCTCTCGTTCAACTTGCCTGCCTGCTCTGGTACTTGATCAGTTATTTCCCCATGGGATCTACTGGACTGCGCTTTGCCACATCGTTTGGTGCAAGGCAAGCAACAGCATGGATGACTGGCTAGAAAGGTCCCTTGGTTATATGCACTACGGGACTCTTGTGCTCAACGCGTTTCACGATGTTCCCAGGCTCTAAGGATGCAAGTCCTCATGTACATCAACTGTCTGTCTTGTGTAACATTAGCAGCAAATTGACCATGGCATCATGGATCCAGGCAACAGTGGAATGGTTTTACGAGAACAGCTGTCAATTTAGGATAAAAGCAAATACCTAAGTATGTATAATTTTTGTCATTATATATGCTTATCATCAAGTCCGAGTCTTGCTGTAGTATATGCCCAGCCAAAGTATTGCAGTCATCGGTTGACGCAGTGAACCCCCTTTGTGTCCTCACAGGGTCTCAACCTCTATTTTTCCATATAACCGTCCTTGACCACTAAGCTGGGTACCTTACTTAGGTTAGTAGGTACTTACCTACAGTGCCTTAGTATCTCGTACCCGTATCAGGCGGTTTCAATGTGATTTTTAGTGATTAGGTAAGCGTTACCCAAACGGGCAAGTTATCAGGTGCTGTATCCAATGAGCAAACCCATATTCGGTTTGTACTGAAATCAGGGAAGATCTCGCAGCCATCTGGGTGTCTAAAAGAAATAAACACTTATTAGAGTTGACAAATTAGGTAGCCATATAGCTAAACAGTTGTTTAGAATATAACTGTGTTAGATCTGAAAGAAGTTCTTCTAAAATCAACAGGAAATTAACCTTAATCAGGTAGGCACCTAAGTATTAAGGTAGGCAGCTTTACAAATGCAATGACGTATATTATAGTGGCCTTACCTAGCTCCAGGATTTTGCATTATGAAAGTAAAATTATAATGGAGAGAAAATTGCACCAGACTACCTAGGTACCAGTATGTATAAGATGGAAAGCCAATTGGCACATGAACTATTTGCGACTTGTATCTCTCGATTTAGTATTGAACTGCCTAACGATTGTTCGAAACTGAAGATTCATGACCAATAGATATATGCCTTGTTACCCTTTGTGTAAACATCCGAATGGGTAGTCTTTCGAGACGTATGCGGATTATCATATATTTACTCTTCCTGTTAAGAACCTGCCGATCTGCTTCTTGGCGTGCTCGTGGATCGAACGCGACCTGATTGATGTGTATCCAAAAGTTGGGTAATATCTACTATAGCCTGTTACCGTAGTCTCAGCGATCTGTTTTATGACTTTTGTTAATACAAATTAAAATAAAGTCTGGCTTCCTACGTGAGCTCCGAGAGGTTCATTGAATGTCATACACTCGACCCGGTCAACTGCCCTTTGTAAAACCCAGGATTCTTACTAGCTCCAAGTGTGCATGTATGTAATGACTGACCTCCGGATTACCCACTAAGACCAGGCTTTCTCGGACAAAAAGACCTGCAGAGACATGGATGTGTCTGGTATGCTTGAGGTAATTGCAAAGTTCTACACATTGTACATAGCACGGCCAGCTCACTGTGTACCTACGCAGCCGGTGCAAGATAGCCAAAACATGTTCAACAGGGCAAACTTCGTAAAGCGAAACGGTAAATAATCACATGGGTACAGTAACAACAATAAAAGTAACAACAAAGGTACTTCAGGAAAGCCGATTTATATTCGCGCAACTCCACCTATCACGGTCACCCGGCTCCAGTTGAAGTAGTTACTCTATCATGCCCTTGTTTGCAGGGCTCGTCGGGGCCTCGGGTGCCATGACATCCATGGATGACGGCGGCTTCTGGCAGTGAGGTGCATCCAGAGTGGAGCGCAAACGAGAAGAAGAAGCCTTGCCCTGAATCCCACTGAAAGATGAACCCGAGGCAGATTGGTATGATGTTCAGTGCCGTCGGCTACAGGACTTTTATCCATAATGCTCGAGTTAGCGATACAGTGGCACTCCAGGTATTGTTACTCGGTGGATATGCAGAACCCCGTCGCTGACTTGGGTCACTTAAACAATGCATCCGCTGATTGAGCACATCAGTGATGTAAGTCCTACTACCATGCATCTCAATCAGTCAATGACAAACATGCAAATCATAGGAAAAAATGCGATTGCATGTTACGGCACCGTATTCGGTATTTAATAACCAAACTACTGTTAGTGTCAAGTAAATGCAGTATTGTAGAAATAAATAAGCCAAAATGAAAGAAGAGGAGGAATAACGATAAAGAATATGAATATCGCTTTATCTGTTCATGGGCATCTCACGTCAGGTAGGAAAGAAAAGAAAAAAACCCAGAGCGGAAAAGAATGTCCCTCCATCCTTCCAACCCGACCCGTTTCTCAGTTCATCTCCCAAGGACTCCCGCTCGGCGCAGCGGTACCTTCTAAATCACTTAGTCGCGGTATATTTCTGTGGTACCTCCCGCCTGCGGATCAGAGAGGGGAAGGAAGCGCAGGAAAAAAAATTTATTATTCACACAACGCAAAAAATAACCTCCGCGCCTTCTTTTTCTCATTCCCTGGTATCCGTGTGCCCTCTTTCTATAAACCACAACTTCTCGCCTACTCAATTTAGAAAAGAGTTGCCGCTGAAGATCAGTTTGCATTGGTTTACGAATACTACCTCTCTTTACCTCATCCTTCCCCCCCTCCTCCCTCCTCCTTCTTCCCTACTTATTCTTTGGAATTACTTCTGTATCCTAACCACCCCGCCGCCTGGCCTTCTGCGTTTTCTCCCGATACCCTCGTGACGAAGCAACGTAACAAGCAAATACACCGGCCTCGGTTCTGAGTCTGGTTCTGGTTCTGATTCTAGGCTACGAGTTCATTCCATCGACACGTCTTTCTTGTCCCACACGCTCTTGTTTCCTATTTACGAGAGCAGGCAAAGCAGGACAGTATCATAAGCATTTTTGGGTTTACTGCCTCGAAATTACCTTACCTTTTTTCCCCCTGTTGCCTCCCTTCGTCGAAAGTCAGTCGCCTACTGCCCTAGGCTGCCATTTTTCGATTCAATAAACGCCTCTACGACATTGTTAAATATTTCCCTCTTTCCATCAGAACCATCTGTCACGGCTCAAGCCCAGCATTCGCCCACAATCCAACCGGTTTACTGGTTGTCCATTTTGGCCTGAAGACCTCGGCTCAACGGACACCTGACTCTCGGTTTTATACCCTCGTACTCGATACGCACCCCCGAATTTCGACTCGTTGTCCGAGAATCTTATATCCCTGTGCCCTCATTATTTAGAGGTCCACAGATCGTCACTGTATCGCACGTAGGTGCTTTGCCTCTCTCCTTGCGTGGAAGGGGTTGAGAGACATCCAGGAGTTTTCGATCCCTGAGCAATACATTGATTTTCCCTTTTATAGCGACTAAGGTGATTTCGGTACCTTCAGCTCAGAATATCCTACCAGTTCAAGACGGCAAAGCCTGTCCTACGAGGCTCAACCTGAAATGAGTCCATCAGCCATCGTTGAGTCCAACGAAATGGCCGCTCAATCAACTTTTTCCTACGCACAAGCTGCGAAGGGTCAAGGCACTACCCCTGCTTCAAATCCTACCGCTGTCGCCGATGCTGCTACTCCTTCCCAGGACGCGCAAGCATCCATTGCCGATGATGATGTTCCGGCTCCCGCAACCGACGTGAAGTCGACTACTACTGCTACTGAGCAGGCCAACTCTGAAGCTCCTGAGACCACGGAGCATCGCGCTGCCTTCTTTGAAAAGCAAGGCCTCGAGAGTGTACCTGGATCCGAGAGCGATACCCGCTCCGAGTCGACACAAAGCAGACGAACAGACTCGAGGCGCGAGGATGATTCTGGAAGGCTAGAGCGCCCCTGGCGACGGAACGAGAAGATGCCGGGGTCATCAAGCACTACTGCCCGGTCTGTCGACGAGCAGGACTCCCGAAAGGCTAGGCGAAATAAGAAGGGTAAGAATTCTGAGAAGCAACCCAGCGATCAGGCGACAGAAAAGGAGCAGGAGGTGGCCCCTGAGGCCCCCAAGGTCGAGCTCTCAGAAGCACCTATCCCGAGCGTCAACATCTGGCATAAGCGAAAGGAGGCACAGCAGGCCAAGTCTGTCAAACCTGCTCCCACACCGGCGGAAGCTACAGTGAATGGCACTTCATCTCAGAGGGATGAGAGGAAGACTGAGGAATCTACTACTACACCATATACGAACGGCATCAAGACTCAGCAAAAGCCGGCCAATACTGTGCGGCCAGAGCGCCATGGCCCCCGGGGGTCGCGGATACAGGAGAAGGATGGCAAGAACGAGGTTCCTCCATCTGTCGAGGATTCTACAGCTTGGCCAACTCCTGAAACTGCAATCACAGCTATTAAGGAGGACAGCAAGAAGAAGGTCGCAGACAAGACACCCGAAAAATCAGACCGCTCTGATAAGGACAGTCAGGAAGATGGCAGCGCGTCAAAGCCCCGACAGAAATGGGTGGCTATGGACTATGTCCCCACAGTCAACTTCGAAACCCAGCTTCCTCAAATGCGTAGCTCTAAGCCACGGGGTGGTGCTCGTGGTAACCGAGATGCCGCTCCTCGAGGCACAGCCAACGGTGTAGCGGACAAAACCGCTTCTACCGCACCTGCCAACAAGACCAACGATACTAAGCCCAAAGACAGCACCAACAATGCCGCATCACAAATGGCAACCGTTAAACGCGGAGTAGCGGATAGTGTTAACGGCCAGAAAAAGACTCCTGCCAGCACTGGCTCCGAGAAGGCCAAAGATACGCCTACCCAGCCTTCGGTGAGTAATACGATGCCCCTTGTAGAGCACAGTTATCCTGAGGTTGCGCAAGTGCATTTATCGTGTGAGACCTATACTGATTGCTTTTGGAATAGGAGATTTCTCAAACTCGAGACCGGCATGATGGCCGCAGTGAGAGAGGTCGAGGCAATTATCGAGGACGAGGTGCCCATCACGGCCATTCACAATCTCAGCATGCTATTTCTGCATCCGGGTTCCATGGCCAAGGCGCCAACGCTGCCAGATCTCAGGGCTACAGTCCCCCATTGCGACAGGGTGGTCATGGTGGCATGTTTACGCCTCCTTCCCAGCGAGGCCGTGGCCGCAATGGGGCTAACAACTTCCATCGTGTATCAGTGCCAAACGGCGGATCTCGTATGCCTGTTGTGCAAGCTCAATATTCGCCTTACGATTACTCCATGGCAGCGCCTATTGGTGCAGTTCCTTTCCACTCCCTTCCATTTGATAACTTGCTCGTACTCACGATCAAGACTCAAATCGAATATTATTTCTCCATCGAGAACCTTTGCAAAGACGAATACCTTCGACAGCGCATGGATTCCCAGGGATTCGTCCCTCTCCACTTCATTAGTGCGTTCTCGCGCATCAAGCAGCTGACTGTGGATATGAACATCATCCGTGCTGCTTGTGAGGATTCGACTGAAGTCGACTACGTGGTTGGCGACGATGAGTGTGAGCGACTACGTCGGCGACACAATTGGGAGCATTTCGTTTATTCTATGGAAAATCGAGATGAACTGGCCCGCAATGGTGGCCCTGCAAGCGTCACTTTCAAGAACAGACACTACCATTTCCCTAATGGCCAATTTGACGACATCGCTGCTATGCCATATAGTGCACATGCTTATCCTCATGGCCCTACTCTCCAACAATTTGCACCACATGACGCAAATGGGGTTGTTCCAAATGGCAACACCCAGCTTTCTGCGGCTGTTCCCGACTTCTCACCCTCCGGGACAATTCCCCTTGTTGGCTCTCAGGGTGAGGTCCAAGTCGCCAGCGTTGAAGCTTTGACCAATGGTCATGCTGAACAAACTGCGCCGCTTACCAACGGTGTGCATATTGGGGAGGCTTACACAACCCAATCGTAGGCCCCCCTCCCGCGAAATGGAGTACTGGCTGTGGCAGAGATGCTAGGCTCCTATCATTTTCATGCTTGAAAAGTGGCATATATAAGAGAGTTGTTTCTCTTTTTTTCTTTCTTCTTCCCCGATCTGGGTCGATACGAATGACGCGTCCCAGATTTATAAGTGTTTATGATTTTCATGCTGTGGCCCGGAGCTGGCTTCATATTCGCCATGAACTAAAGCGTGTTACGATTGTGATCTCGTTTGTTCATAGGTCTTCAGTGATGCAGGCTGTATGGATGCCTCAAGGTTTCATACATAGTACTCCACTGTTCTGGGCCAGACAGCAAACGGATGGTTTGTTCTTGATATTAACTTGCGTTGTACGTTATAGTGCTATAAGTGCATCATCCGGGCGACAAGAGGTCTACACCTAAGGCCTCCTCCTATCAGAATTGCTCGGAGGAAGAGAACGACGTACACGAGCCACAGATATTCGATACCCTGGTGTACGAGGCTATAATGAAAAGCCAGTAACCATTGGAGAGCAAAATTCGGAATGAAGGTTGGCTTAATAGCCTGATGTATTGGTTTCTGTTGGGGCGTATTCCAAGGATGGTTTTGTGAAATGCCAAGGCCCGCTACAAGTTGGAAAGGTGTGCGCCAGAACCTCAGCGTTACATGCGAGGGAGTTCGGCTGGTGCTGGACAGTAGTAGTGGCAGATCACAGGCGAACGGCAAGTGTCGCTGGATGATTGCTATACCCGCTACGCTGGATGTTCACGGGGTGGTTGATTACGACGGCATATTACAAGGATTATCGTCATACCGGATGGAAGAAAAAGGCATGGGTGGAAAAGCATATGGGCGTACGGTGACATTTAGCTGAACTGCAGCATCTTTTTTTCTCTCGACTGCATATGAAAGGGGTTCAAGGATGGTTTCGATTTGGACTTGGTTCTGATTTTACTCATGGATTCTGATGTTAGAGAGGACTCTCCAAGCTTTGCTAAAAATACGGAGTTTTTTATTCTAGTTTCAAAAGTTGTACAATAGTTTCATTATTAAAGAAAGAAAAAAATCATGTCGAGAAACATAAGGCTTCCGCTGGTCTTGAAATCTACCGGATGCTGTTATACTACTGCTGCCCATTGTAGGTAGGGGATTATGGCAGTTCATTGGTGAGCTTCCATGGGCATACAATAGGGTTGGGACAGTTTGGAGAATATTATCTGACGTAGGAAGCGCAATGGCTTATTGCAATGTATGCGAGTTCTTACTGCATTAGCATGGACACTTTCTCTGCCCTTGTCCTTTCATTCATTCACAAGGATCATATTAGTTATCATGACAAGATAGATCATCATGTTGGCGGGGTTGAGGGGTTATCTATTAACTTTAGAGTAGCTAAATTGCACACGGCTTATACTGGGGACTTTTGTCATGAGGATATGATATCATAGATGTTAATTACATTTCGATCTAGCTCCCACCACAAGATATCATCAGATATTATTACCCAGCGAGGTAAGCCATCGTGAATTCTGGGGAAGATCTCACAAATCGAGGCCTTTTCAAGGATGAGCCGCATGACGGAAACCCGGCCTGGTGACTGAGCTTGCGGAGATGTAGCACATTGAAAGCGAAAACTGTGTAAGTACAAAGTACCTTACTTTGGATAGGTACTGGGGTGAGGCAAAAGACATTGGATTAATTGACCAGCAATAAAGAAGACTTCCATTGATACTTTGCCATGCGCGGAATGAAATCCCCGACCACAGCTAATCAGGGGAGAGGGGGGGAAATGAAAACAGATCACCATCGAATGAATTGACAGTGAGCAACCTAAACGTACGATGAGATAGTTTCTTGCCCCTGTTCGTGTAAGTGATGGCTGAAGAGTCTCCACCTTGTAGCCACCAAACTGCATCCTCATGCAGAGAAGCTTCCAAATTCTGCTCTGAATCTCGATATAAGCCGCCTGATTCGTCATTGAACCCGAATGCTGTGACATATTCCACGTGGGCACAGCCTAGGATATTGACATATTAGGTAAATAAGTGATCTACATGCGAGGTTGAATTTCAATGCTTTGTCGCACCGCCATGTTGGAAATGTTCAGCCTCCCCACGTTATCATGGCCATGGAAATCATCTTTGGGACTGCTGTATGGTTCTGACATGACCATTGTGAGTGGTTCATAAACTTTCCCCGTCTCCCTAACTGCAAAACTTGTCGAGTTGCAGTCATTTCACGAGCCTGATGTACACTACTTGTGGACCCGGGGACACCAAAAAGCTGAGGGGGCGAGGATTCAGCTCTGATACAATATCGGTCTGGAGGGAATAGAGATGGGAAAATCAGCCGCGACATGGAGTCTGAAATCAGATTCGGAGCTGACCTCCGGTTGGCCTGGGGAAAAAGGCTTGGTGCCTGTGGTTGGTATACCTTCATCTGGAGAACTTGACGTCAACTTAACTCAACCAAGGCCACCGTGGAGGAGATTCTTCTCCTTGAGGACGCACATTGTGAAACAGAGTATTTCATCATGATGCTTGAATAAGGCATAGAATTTGAGAACATATAAGTAAAGCATGTGCCCAAGCTCTCTATGGTTACCAGCTCAGGCGTATATCGCTTTAGCTACACTCTCCAACCTCATCACTTTCCAAGCACCTACAAGAGCATCAAGGCCACGAGATGGCCTCTCAAGTGGAGAGAGTCCTCTCCTACGTAGCATTAAAGCCTGAAGTTGTCACCGGAAAACATGAAGCTTCTTATCTGAACGAAGAAGGCTATGTCGACTTCTCGCCCGACGATCTTGAGAACCCACGAAACTGGTCCCTCAAGCGACGATGGGCTATTAGCTGTATCGCAGTAGTTCTCGCAATGAACGGGAGCTTTGGATCAAGCATATTTTCTAGCAGCATCGACTCTGTTGTGGAAGAGTTTGGTGTATCAGAGGTTGCTGCGAGCTTGACAACTACGATGTTTTTGCTCGGTTTCTGCGCAGGGCCTTTTATCTTTGCGCCTCTTTCTGAGTTTTATGGTCGCCGGTGGATCTTTTATATCAATTTTCTTACCTATATGGCCTTTAATCTTCTCTGCGCTTTCCCTACAAACTTTGGATCACTACTAGTTGGGCGATTCTTGGCTGGTGTCTTTATCTCTGCACCGCTAAGCATCACCCCGGGCGTTTTGGTCGACCTCTGGGACCCTATTGAGCGAGGTAACGCCACGGGAATCTTCAGCTTGGCTTCCTGAGTTGGCCCATCGCTCGGACCGGTGGTGTCCGGTTTCGTTCAGCTCAAGAAGAACTGGCGATGGGGCATGCATTCCGTTCTATGGCTCGGAGCTTTGACGGTACTTCTTATGTTCTTGATCCCCGAGACGCATGCGCCGACTATTCTGGCGGAAAAGGCAAAACGTGCCCGTATCTCTGGAATTGCTGGCTATGAAAAGGCCATAATGGAGGGAGAAGAAGATAAACCTTCACTCGCCCATGTCTATAAGCTGGCCCTCACGCGACCTTGGATCCTCATGTTCGACTTGATCTCACTCCTCTGCTCTATCTACACTTGTACAATATTCACTCTTCAGTTCATGCTCTTCAGCATCTGAACTATTGTATTCAGAGACATGAGGGGCTGGAATGCTGGTGTTTCGCAACTCCCTCTCCTCGGCCAGGTCGTTGGGGCTGTTCTTGGAGCCATCGTTGTCTTCGTTGACAGTGAGCGACGCCGAAGCAAGGGTGCGGCTGGAAAGACGCTACTGCCCGAGGATCGGCTTCTCATGGCTATGTTTGGAGGTGTTGCGTTCCCTATCGCCATGTTCTGGCTCGCATGGTCTGCTAATTACAAGTGAGTCCTTAAATTTCCATGTCTCTACACAAGCAGCAGTAGCTAATACAGGACAGCGCTGTCCCTTGGGTTGTCCCGACTCTTGCGGGCACTTTCCTCTCTGCCGCTCTGATGCTCGTCTACGTTGCCATAATCAACTATCTTACCGAAACATACGCCAAATACAGCTTCCGTCATCGCTGCCAAAGCCGTTGCTCGGTCGGCTGGCAGTGCTGCCGCTCCTCTATTTACGACCCAGATGTTCACTGCTTTTGGTGTAGGTGGTGGAGGTTCTCTCATCGGCGGAGTTGCGACTCTTCTGGCATTGATCCCGTTTGTTTTCTTCTGGGACGGTGCTCGTATCCAGAGAAAGAGCAAGTATGCACTTGTCGACCCTGATCAAATGGAGAAGATGGACGAGGAAGTCGACCCTACTGACTATGGTGTTGAAGCTGAAGAGACTCAGCACGCAGGTGATATGGATGAGCCAGCACAGAGCAAGCGCTCCGAGGATGTATAAGAAGAGGAGAATTTTAACGGCATTCTGACCTGCGGAATTTGTATATTACGAATGATCTAAAATGGAGATACCAAAAGCGGCATGATATGTTTTCTTTCAACTACTAGGAGTTGTGGGTCCATCACAGAAGGGTGCAATGGTTTGGTTCTGATCTATGTAAGATGATAAGTTTTGGACTTCGCTTTGTTCATCCTTGAGGGTCTTGGTACGGACTTGGTACGGACATATGAAACACAGTCAGGCCGATCTGATATTATTAACCAAATGCCGAGTCATCTGCAGCGGCCGATAAGGCTGAATTGCAAAAGCGTGTTGTTCAAACGGCCTGGCCTATCGGGTCGAGTTTACAGGGCCCAACACGGTTTGTATACAGTAATAAGGACGCCATTCGTAACAGACAGGTCTTCAACAGTGTGCACCCTTGACAACTATTAAAATCTGGACCAGGTGATGGTTTTTGATAAATCTGATGCATGCAGGCATTATTAGCAGTTGATGTGCTGCGGCTGATGCAACAAGGACACGGCTAAGCTGGTCATGAACTCTCATCAGCGGGCATCCTGGTATCGTCTGTTACGTCACATGTTGTGTCTAAAGTGTCACGTCAAGTCAATAGTCAAAGTTAAATAGAGACACAAGATGGGCTGAAAGAAAAGCGGCGATTGGCTGGTCTAAACTCCCGCCCGGCTTGTCTTACACTCAGCCGTTGATTTTAGCCCAAGTTTCACAAGGTGACAAGAGTTTCTAGAAAAGAACAACTCATCAAAGTGGCGAAGTGGGTTCGAGGACAAGCACCGCATCCAATGTGCAGGTTTTCGATAGCACGAACCTAGGGTATCCCTTCGAGGAACGACTTTTGAGTCTCACTTCACAAAGATGGAGACGATCCTTGCTGCTTGAAGTGAGATCTGGGGATGGTATATCCTAGTTCCGAGAGCCAATTACCAAGGTCAGAATCTTTGTCAGAGAGCCTCACTCTGAACAATGCCTACGGGGGCCCCGTCGAACCGACAAGCTTGGCCCAGGGATGAAGGAAGACACGGGGCGCGCCCATCGACCTGGCCAAAGACTAACATTGACTCCTGCAAAGGAGCAGAAAAGAGCCGGCTTCGATTTTATCTCCGGATTTGTTGTTTCAATCGAATATACGTTGTCTCGTCCTCGGTGTTGCCGGGCGTTGAGACGTTGCAAAGTGGAAATAACTGCATGATAACTGTGGCGCAAGGCGAACCTAAGAACGATGCCAGGCTGTGCTGTGGGCGCCCAGCCGGTGCCCAGCTGGGTATCAAGTGCCGCTGCTCCAGCGCCCAGCGCGCCCAAGAGCTTCTAGTGGGCCTTACAAGGCCGTGACCCCTGTCGAATAGCGTCCGACTTGAGGTATACCCCTCCTCATTACGTCGTTTATTTCGCCCCGCTTGTACGGTTCGAAAGCTACGAGGAGAGTCTTGTTAAGCAGAACAGCCTTATGGTTATAGTAAAACTTAACACGAACCCCAAGCTACTGAACGGCCTAGTCTAACCACGACTGTCTCCGAATCCCATCAAAGGTCTATCACAAGTCAGCAGGGAAGGCATGGTTTCTGTTGCTGCCTTCCGTGTCCTATTGATGCCCATCCCGTCCCGTCCCATCCACTCAACCAACATTAAACAGGTTCAGCGCTGCCCACTATTAGCACTCTACACCTGTCGACAAGACTCATAGTAACCCATTTCATCAATCCTAGGTATTGCGTACTACCTAGCTAAGGTAAGGTACCTACATAGTAGGTACTTCCCCCCCCCCCTTGTTGCAGTATCAAAGGACCCTGTTTTTGCTTGGCTGGGTTGTGGCTGGATTCCTCTTGCTGCTTTTCATTGACTCGCCCCTCCCATCACATCCTCGTCCTTTTCCTCTTTACATCGACAGAACCCGTCAACTCGGTATTATAACAACATCGCTCATCATCACTATAAAGCCACTTTTTCAAGTATAAACCAACGCCAACTATTACACCACTGCATATCGTAGCAGTGACATACACGTCACAACATCCTCATGTCAAACTACGACCCGTACGATCGGGATTACTCTCGCCGCTATGTGCGAGAGGAGCGTCGAGAAGACCCCCGTTATCTCGATCCTCGAGATTCCTTTAACTCAAAAACTCATCGGGAGATCGTTCCTCGCGGTCGCGAGGACAGCGACCTATCGATAGAAGAGGTCAGACGAGAATTTCCCCCTCCTGGTACCCGTGATATTCGCCGGGCCCGATCCGCCGGCCCAAACTACTACGAAGAAGAATATGAGTATCGCCGAGGATACGATGCTCGCGACCGCGACCATGACCGCCGTTCCCATCGAGGTCATTCCAGCCCCTACTACGAAGATGAAGAACGCGAGCGCAAGCCCAAGCCCAAGGGCATGTCTAAGAATGAGAAGATCATTGCAGCCGTCGCCGGTGCCGCTCTTTTGGCGGGTGGTAAGGAACTGTACGATCGCCGCGAAGCTAAGGAGGAGCGCACTGAAGTTCAACGCAATCCTCTGTCCACTGCAGCTCTTGCCGGAGTTGGTGCCTTGGCTGCATACCAGGGTGCACAATTCTACAACAAGCAGCAGGCCAAGAAGGATCAAAAGGCTAACATGATCCTTCAACGTGGCCGCGACGGTTACTATAGTGATTACTACTCTGATGAGGACGAAAGTCCAAGGGAGAAGAAGGGGCACAAGAACTTTCTCGAGAGCGCTATCGCAGCTACAGGTCTCGGTGCTGCTGTCAAGAGTCTCACTGGTGGCGGCGGAGACGATACCAGGAGTCGCCGGGGAGGTAGTCCCTCCAGCGAAAGATCTCGTTCTCACGCTGGTGGCAGCGGCGCCAACAAAATTCAAAAGGCAGCTATGGCTTCCCTCCTTGCTGGTGCCACAGAGGCCTTTCGTGTTGCTAAGGAGCCTGGCGGGTGGAAAGGTGAAAAAACGAAGCGTATTCTCACTGCTGCTGCAGGTGCTGCAGCTGTCGACACCGCAACTGATGACAAGGGAGGAAAGCTGGGCTTGGCTGAGTCTGTGATTGGCGGCTTAGTCGGCAACCGCCTGATTCGTGGCTCGAGAAATGATATCGAAGAGGATCGCAAGACTGGCCGTAGCCGCTCACGCTCGCGAGCCCGCTCTAAGTCTCAGGGTGGTGGTAGTGGAGGCGCAAGCGGTCTTGCCGCTCTTGCGACTGCTGGTCTTGGTGCCCTGGGTGCAAAAAAAGTTCTCGATCGCTCTCGATCGCGATCCAGGAGCCGTAGAGGACGAAGTGCCTCATACAGCCCATCTCCCGACAGGCGCCGTCAGCGAAGTCGCAGCCGTAGTGTTGTTGACAAAGCTCGCAACGGTTTGGCCAAACTAGGCCTTGGGGCTGGGGCTGGGGC
>JAAVUA010000067.1:0-154538 GCA_014898875.1 Fusarium miscanthi
GTAAAACGTAGGTGAAAAACCGTTATTTTTAACTCATTGCCCCCCCCCCCCCCTCAAAATAACTAAGTTCTGTGTGGTGGTAATAAACTCGAAGCTACAGGTCTCAAGAGCGAATCGCATATCTCCATCAAGGAAAGGTGTCATGGCATGTGTACCTGGGCCATCCAGTGACCTAATGGGAGTCTCTTTATCAATGGCGTGGAGATAATAGACTTCATAGGGCACAATGTGAACCAGATTTATTATTTGTAGTTGAGACCTGTGACTGAGAGCTTGAATCGCCACACAGAAACACAGAGATTAAGGAATAAATTCACATCATTTGGTTAAGGGACATCCTGCGAAAGACCTGCGGCTTCCTTTTCTTCTCCTACTCAGGGAACATTCATTTGCCGATACAAATCCCTTCGATTTCCTAGAGTAACAAATCACTATCGTATGTACCATTCTTTAGTCTATCCTTTTACCCAGATACTCAAACTTCCAGCTCATTTCATCATGAGGTCTCCCACCAAGGTCGCTGTGCACGATATAGCACATCACAACAAGCTCCCTCTCGACATTCAATTGTACATCATCGAGTCTCTATGAGAGACATATAAGGAATCAAGTAATCCTAGCTTTCGCCTATCAACCTTTGCCACTATATGCAAAAGCTGGCAAATCGCCATAGAGAAGGAGACATTCAACCATTTAACAGTAAGGCTACGCGATCTCGACTCCTTTGAGCACCACGTTCAATCCCATCGGACATCGCTAGTGAAGCATATTCTTCTTGAGGTCTTTTTTGACTTCTCCGTACATGGATGGGTCTACCATAAGGGACTGTTTACGAAAGCACTGCATGGCCTTTGGCGAATTCTCTCAACCTGGAAGGAATCTCGTGTTACAATGGAACTCGGCATGGCCACTTCGGCCACAAAGAGAGCTATGAGACGGAGGCGGTATGATCTAGTCGAGCCAACAGGTTTAGTCCGCCATTACCTCAACCCCTTGGGCAGTTCGCGTGACCTTCTGTCAGATTGGGTGGATGATCGCGGATTGTGGGTTATGGCTAGTCAGCATCTCTTGGGCACAGAACCTCTTGGCTTTGACATACCTTCATTACTAAAACAAAGCGGTTCAAAGGGCCACTGTCTGCCTAATGTTACCGCCATCACTGAACTGGTCATTCGAAAAGAATACCATCTCAATATCTGTCCAAGGTCTCTCTCTCAGATCATCTGGTCTACGCCATGCGTTGAAACTATTCACCTAGAAAGATGGTGTTATGGCAGTCTTGGACTAGACAGGGAGTGGGATATTGGTATGTATCTCTATTCACCCCCTTTGTACAATCTGCATACTGACGTGTAATAGCTCTTCGGCAGTCGGGTTTTCCAGTGCCAGGTTCAACTAAACGGCTGACCTATTTTGAATAATTCCGTACCCCATACCAGCAGCGACGAAGGGGAATGGTACTGCCACGATCAAACGGTACACTTTTGGCATCCATCTTCCACGCCGCAGATCGCCTCGAGCATATCGCAGTCTCTTATGCCTTCGATGCACGAACGTTCTTTGCTCGGCTCGTAAACCCGGGGTTCAAAGCATTGAAGACACTCACACCACTGATGATCTCCTTGTTAATGCTGCAGAGGCAGTAAAGAAGATACACGCTCTAAAAGTTCTGGAGATCTGGAATTTCGAAGCTGGTCAAGCCGACGTTTTCCGGTATGAGAGACTGGACCGATACCAGGGCCGAATTACTTGGCAGAGCACCAAAGACCGCGAGATCTCTGAAATTGTGGAAAGGAGGTGGAGAGATCTGTTGGGGGAGGTCAGGATGGGTTCGATTTCGAATGTAGCAATTTTCCGATGGAGATGAATAGTCTTCAGGATCTTCTCCCACATTTGAAGTTGGGAAGGCATATTCTTCATAACGACGCCTAATGGGAGACTCTGAGTCGAGAGCCTATAGTGACGACAGAAGACTTGGTTCGAAATCGGACATTTACCAGCTTCTTTATGTTGCTAGTTACTACGGTGTCAATCTATGGTGAAAGCGTCACTGGATTCCTTTCGTTTCAATGATTTGCATATTATGTATTAATGACTCCGCTGACATTGAATATCCAAGACATCGCGACTAATAACATGAACCTCCACATCTAAACCATGCTGCTATGTACTAGTGCCAAAGATCTCCATCGCTTAGTTGGGAAGGTTGGCAGGGGTATAAGACTGATCAGGCTTAACAACCTTTCCGCTCGAAACCTGCTTGTCGGTATAAGCGGGCCAGACGATCTGTCGCTTGGAAGAAACAACAGAGAAAGTGGTGAATCCGTTTCCAGGGCCGAACTGGCCGCTCCAGCCAGATGTGATGGTGAAGTCACCGCACTTGACCGGTCCTCCGTTGCGCTGAGACGCCTTGCTGCCCTTGACGACGTACTTGCAGCCGGTGGCGGCACCCTTGTGGGTGTCGATCTTGAAGTTCCAGGTGCAGGAGCTGTCGTCCTTGGCGCAGCTTCGCTGCATGTTCTCAATGGTCCATTGGGGGGTGGCGGCCATCATGTTGACGGCGGGAGCTGGGGCAGCGGAGACGCTGGTGGCCAAGATGGCAGCGAGACAGGCGAGAGAGAACTGCATGATGATGGTTGAGGTTGTTTGGTGGTTCTGGAATATGTTAGTTGGTGAAGCTAGATTTGATTGAGATCCCTTACTATTAAGGTAGTTGAGTGTTGGTAGCGATTGTGATTGAAGCGAGTGAAGAGTGATTGAGTTGAAGCTGATGAGAAAACAATTTACCAGCAGTGCATCTTCCTCCTTATATACCTTTTCCTGTCACGGAATGTAACATTTCAATCATGAGACGATATCACGGCCTTTCGCAGTATACGAGTTTGAGGCTCTCAAGTCCGTGGCTGATCTGTCATGCCATGAGAATCTCGAAGGGTCCATTCAAGCCATAGTGCCGCTTCGCCCGAGCTACGACCCTGAATTATCACGCTAAATCCCCAAGTTAGGTCTTCACGTGGGCAAAGGCCAGAATCTCGTATGGAGCTATAGCCTGATCTTCCTAGAAGTGGTTAGGTACATCTCGTATTTCCCGCGAAACAACCAGTTAGAAGTGTGGCTATTTTTGGCCAAGAGCCTAGTCCCCTTGTAGGCAAACCACGGGGACTTCGAGTTACTTTTCGTATTGTTCACCGATCATTCCACGCCGTAGATTATTGAAAAGGCTTGTCCCGATGCGTAGAAACTTTGTCAGAAGAGGGCTATTTCTGAGCACCACGTTCCAATTAATGACGCCGTGGCTGGGGGAGTAGATCGTTTATTTCGGATCATCGGCATCCATCGTGCCAAGGGTCAGGGGTCTCGGGCTAACCCGCTCCCCCAGATTTAGCCTTTGTTGCTACCCTGTGACGTTACAACTGCTTGGGGTTCTATGTCACGTTGGCTGATGGATGAGGAAAATGCCGTACAGATTTGCGTTGGGCTTTGCAGCGAGTTGTAATTGCCGATGATGGTTGCTTGCAGATACGGCTTCTTCGGAACACGAACAGCCTGCGGGCAACAAGAAGTGGATTTAGGTAAGGGGGCAATCAAATGGACTTTCGAGTTTTGCTTTTAGAATGCATGATGCTAAGAACAAAGAGCGATAAAATGTCTCAATCATAGTCAAATTTGCTCAGTCGACAGGTCGAACTAAATGTCCACGTATTTATTCAGTGATTCAGCCTCACCATTTAGGGTTAAGCATATCTCGCAAGGTATTTCTGAGCCATGTTTGGCGGAGTCGTTGCTCCGTTTGGGTCTAGGGTGGCTGCTCCTTGCATTCCAAGACTGGCTCAGCTCAGCCCGAGCAAACCGCCTTCACCGCCAGCAAGTTCAAAGTTCAACCCAACAAGGTGTTCATAGACTATTCCAGTCTAAACTTGCTTGTTGGTCGTAATGGTAATCCAGACTTCTCATAAGCCATATCGATCATTCTCGCTTGTGCAATGCTGTCCTCATAGCCAACCCAAAGCCCAGAGCCCTGATTCCCACGAACATGACTGACAAATTGTTCTAGCTGATGGCGATATGATGACCAAAATGATTCACTCGGCTGGTCGACATTGGCGTCTTTGAAAGTGTAGACCTTGTTGGACTCCTTGACTGTCCATTTCTTCAAGTCTTTCTCATTCGTCTCATCCCGAATGGTGTACTCGTCCACGATGTCAATGCGGTGCCAAAAGGATGATACAAGAAAATTGCTGATCTTTAGTTTCCTGCGCTTCCACTTAGTCTGTCCTTTCAACAGTTTCAGGTCTTTCACTTCGATCTCCTTATGGGACACTGATATGTTGAATGTTGGAAAAGTGGTAACTGATGCTCGCGCGTTGATTACGGCACTTCCAATCCGTCCACCAGGAAAGCGAAAACTTATCTCAGCATACTCATCGCAAAGATCTCCCGGAGGAGGAACACTCCTAGCTTTGCATGTCGTACACTCCTCAGGCTCATCGCCCATGATCTGACGCAGTGCATACATAGGATATGTGCCCAGATGAAGCATAGTCCCGCCCCCTAAGTTATATTGAAGCTGTGCGTTTCCCTTGGGTATTATGTATGATGGTAACTCAGCTATTGTATCGACAGTTTGTATGTTGTCACGGTCGACCAAGTTGAGGAAATATTGCCAATTTGGTTGGAAGCGAAAGTGCATTGCCTCGAGAACGACGGGGGCATTGGGCTGCCGCAGTAGGGGTAATTTGAATAGCATCTCTGCCTCGATTGCATTGACTGAGGCCGGCTTTTCGAATAGGACATGCTTTCCTTTGGCGAGTGCCTTGATAGCCCATTCGTAGTGTAAGCTAGCGACGAGGGGGATATAGACAGCATCGATGGAGGGGTCATCGAGGATTGCTATATAGACAAAATTAGCTTGATAAAGAATAAGATTTACTGGAATTGTGCACCTTGGTAGCTGTCCAAAGCGTGAGGAATATTATGCTTTTTGGCATATGCCTCAGCCTTTTCTTTCTGACGAGCCGCTACAGCATATATCTCAACATCCGGGTGAGATTTCGCTGGAGTGATCAAAGCGTCTGCACTTGTAAGCCATCAGTATTACTGCCTCAAATATTGAGATACGATGGCTAGTTACGCGATATTTGCTGCACCAAGAATTCCGAACTTGATAGGCTTGGTGTTCTTCGGTGGTTCCGGGGGAGAGTAGGTCTGCCAATTACGGCGGAGGAAGCCGATGATTGATGACATGATGAAAATAAGGAAATTTCTGAAGATTAAGTTTGATAAACAAGAAAAAAATCACCGCATAAAACGAGCTCTTTATAAGAATTGATTCTTTCATTGTCGATGAACATGTTCTCTTGCATTACGTGGTACATCTTACAGGACATGACCTGACCTGACCTTTTTGCCAATCTGAGCCTAGTTCCAAACTCCTCGTGGTGTCGTGAACCTGACATTTTTGCCTCTTTCGGTATAGTCTCGGATCATTAACAAATGTTGATGACAAACTCCTCGACGTACGAGTTTACTCCTGTATTCCATCGATTCCCTTTCAAGCCCAACTCACGCATGTCTGGGGAGACTGACGCGTACGCTGAATTGACTATGTCAAACCTGGCGTTAGAAATCGATTCGCACGGTGGCGCTACACAGTCGAAGTCTGTACTCGGTGACGCATCATGTGAAGGGGCCAAACAAAGAAAGAAAGTCCAGAATCGACTTTATAAAAGAGCTTCCAGTACGTATTCCACTTGGATTGATTGAAAATGTCTCAATCCCTTGTTTCCGTTTTATATGCTCTAAACGCCAGCAGAGGACTCAAAACTCTTGAAGCTGACTAGGTATACCAGGGTTGCGTAAAGTGACAGGCAACAAGTTGAAAACCAGAGACACGCGATGCAATTACCAAGTCAATCGCTGGAGGCTTGATGAGTTTGGTGCAACTAAAGTCCCGAGACCTCCGAAAGGGTCTGCTACAGCCCCAAGTACGACAGCGCATACCAAAACAGAAGAAAGCAGTCGCGTGGCGACGCAGAACCAAGAGCTATGGTTCCCGCTCCCAATCGATCATCTGATCCATCTAGTCAAGTTTAATGTATTTCGTGGCCTCTGGAAAAACAAATTCATGGTGGATAGCTTGACAGTGCCGTATTGCGCGTTAGGTCCTTCGATCGACACCAGTTTCGCTTTTCCAAGGTACTCTTCCATACTGCCCAAGACACCAGAATATTGTGGCTCGATGGCCCCAACGCGAGTTCAGATGAGCCTCAACCACTTTTCCTGGATCGACTGTCTTCCTTGTCCGACAATGCGGGAGACTCTCATCAGTCACGAGTTCAATTTTAGCCATGTTGACTTTCTGAGAGATTTAGTTGGGACTTTGATTAACTTGGACCTATTCAAGGCACCGATTCTGCCAATGTCTACTAATAGTGGAAACATTGCGGGTGGCCAGGACACTGTTGCTTCAGGGTCAGGACTCATTCTATGGGGAGAACCTCATTTGATACAAAGTTGGGAGATAACACCAGACTTCTTGTCGAAGTGGGGGTGGACGATTCTGAATTGCCAGGAATTGGTCAACTCCACGAATTACTGGAGGATCTCGAGAGGGGAAAGACCACTGCTACCATAAACTATCGATGCCCTTAAATCAAGATGTTGGCTTTAGCTCATCCTTCAAAGTTGCGACAGGATCTTGTGTCTGATGGTCACCCCAGCTTGCATCCCATCCGTGCTCAAGCAGATAGTCTTTCCAGATCTGATCCTCCTTCTCAAGATGCTTCTCGCCATCTTGGACAACGAACCATGCATTGAGTGCGCCCAGAACAGCGAATGCTGAGCCGATCAAGAAGACAACCTGATTACCCTTGACGGTATCTGTGTACGAGCTAAGAATGGCAGTGAAGACCTGACCAACATTAGGGTTAAGATAGCACGGAGCTAGGGGACGACTTACCTGGGTACCAATGGCAGCACCAGCCTTTGACCATGCGGAGATGAAGCCAAGAGCATGGCCACGAACGGAAGTTGGGAATGGCTCAGTCGCCACGATTACAACAGTGCTATATCACCATTAGCTTAGCAGGCATGAGATGGCGGAACAAATTTGCACTTACCTGCCGGGACCGACCTCTCCTAGAGTGAGGAAGATGCCGTATAGAACAACGAAGAGTGGAAAGATCTTCTGGATCTGCTCATTCGCGCCACCAAGCACGAAACCGAGTACGGCCTGAAGAGTGTAACCCAAAGCCATGGTCTTTCTCCTTCCAATCTTGTCCGAGAGGTATCCGCCGACAAAAGGACCAGGGAGGTAGAAACTATTAATAAGCGCTCCCCAGCCCAGGTTCTGGACAAGTGAGTTGGAAGCATTGACTCGTGAAATGATGACGGAGCTAAAGATGCCAAAGGGGATTGAGATCCAGTTATACAAGAACCAACTCAGAGCAGCGCCAATGATGCGTCTCCAGTACTTCTTGAAGATTAGGACATACGGCGTTCTTTGTTTTCGAAGAGCTGAATTTCGATATGCCGTAGATACCCTCATCCTCAATCGGAACCAAAAGATAGACAGCGGCGGAACTGCACCCAGCGCAAGCGCAACTCTCCAAACAGTCTCGTATCGATCCGTTCGCTGATGCACGCAAAGCAATAAGAGTAACGGAACAAGCGCACCGAAAGTATATCCGAGTCCGGCAGATAGATCGGCTACCATGGCAAACATGAAACCTCTCGACTTGCGAAACTGGCCGTCTTCATCAGACGCTTCCATTGCACCGGCGCCAGACACGGGATATTCTCCACCAGCACCTACGCCAGCTATTCCACGGGCGATGACGAGCATCCACATCAAGCCTGTTGTCGTCAATCCACTTGCACCGGCACTCAATGCGATACCGAGGAGGAGGATAAGCGTTGTCATGACGGCGCCGGTCTTGCGACCCAGTTGGTCTACTACCACGCCGAAACCTATCATGCCGACGATCATACCGATAAGAAAGGCGTTTGAGAGGCGAGACCGCATTGTTGAGGTAAGGGCTTCGGGGTAGAGGGTTGCGAAGAGCAGTTCGAGGTTACCAATGACAGCAGCATTGCTTGGCTTGTTAGAGGCAGGGAGCTGGTAATTGGATGGGTAGTGGTTACTTACTAGCCATCAGATCCCAGGGCAAGGCCCGAGAAGACCATGGTCAGATACACCGAGACCTTGCTGTAGAGGTCTGGCTTCCTGACATCTCCGACCTCGACATCTTGGATGTCTTCTACCTTGACTTTCTTTGAGTCGTTAAGCTCATGACCCGCCGTTGCGGAAGTAATCTCAAGAGCTGACATGTTGAGAACAAGGTGAAGGTTCACTCATTGGCATGGGATGATGAGGTAGAAATGTGTCACATACGATCGAAAGATCGACAAAGCTCGGATGACTGGCCACCTTTAATTTAACACAAATTATTATGCTCAGCGTTCTTATCAGGGAACTGAAAATAAAGAATCAAGCTCAATACCGTGTTATCCGACGGCCGCAGTTCTATAACCCGGTTATACGCGTTGAGAGACAACGTCTTGCTATATAGTACCTGATCGGCGAACTCTGACCGGGTAGTAAAAGTGCGACCGAGGGGCCTGTAATTCACGATAAAGCGATGCTCAGAAGGGTAATTCTTTCCCTTGGTTGAGCGATAAGCATCACTATCAATCCATATGGAGTCGTGATCTGCAACAATGGGGGCGGGGTTCGTCTGAAGAGCGGGGAATAACATGATAATAGGTCGCGATGTAACCCGGAACTCGGCCGCTTGGCGTAACAAATGTCTCTTTGTCGTTTGAGATATTTAGGTGGTTGGCCGATGGCGATTAGATTGCCTTCCTAGAGGAGTAAGCTGTCTTGTCAATTGAGGTCAACTTTTCTCAACTACCGCTTTCTCGGGATTGAGTCTGTTCTTTATGATCAGTGAAAACCGGCAAGTAAACACAAGTGTCAACGCAACAATTGGGACCCGTGAGGCCTTGAAGCATATCACAGACATTCGCAATGCAGCTCCCAGCAATTGACATCATCTACCATGAGCCCATCACCTTGAGTGATGGGACCGTCTTGTCGGCCATGATATGGCTACCCAAAAACGCCAAATCACACCCTGTCCCAGCAATTCTCGAATACTTGCCATATCGCAAGCGAGACATGACTGCCGTTCGCGATGCCATGAACCATCCGTACGTCGCAGCTCACGGTTATGCCTGTGTCCGCGTCGACATGCGAGGAACTGGTGACTCTCAAGGTATTCTACGAGGAGAATACCTGCCGCAGGAGCAAGATGATGCCTTGGAGGTTCTGAAATGGATCGCTGCGCAGGACTGGTGCACAGGATCAATAGGCATGATTGGTATCTCCTGGGGCGGCTTCAATGGGCTACAGGTTGCGGCTCGTCGACCGCCAGAGCTCAAGGCTGTCATCTCTATCTGTTCGACTGATATGCGCTACGACGATGATATTCATTACATGGGCGGTTGCATCTTGACAGAAAATCTGACCTGGGCTGCTTCTATGTTTTCGATCAACTCGTCGCCTCCCGATCCAGCACTGGTCGGCGATCAGTGGCGGGACCTCTGGCTAAAGCGACTTGAATCAGGTGGCCTTTTCGCCGAGGAGTGGCATCAGCATCAGCGACGCGACGACTTCTGGAAACATGCATCTATAGGAGAGGATTACAGCTCCATCCAATGTCCTGTGTATCTGGTCGGCGGATGGATGGACCCTTATACCAACACCATCTTCAGGATGTTGGAGAACCTGAAGGTGCCTAGAAAGGGTCTTGTCGGTCCATGGGGGCACAAGTATCCTAACTTCGGGTATCCTGGGCCGCAGATTGGCTTTTTACAGGAGTCCATTAGATGGTGGGATAAGTGGTTGAAAGGAAGCGAGACGGGGATTATGCACGAGCCCATGCTGCGATGCTATCTTCAAGATACGACCCCTCCAGCGCCATACATGGACGATCGCCCAGGCAGCTGGGTTGCGGAGGATAGCTGGTCTGACTCGAAGCCTTCCTTTCTGAGATTGGGCCTCTCGCCTGGCCTGCTGACGCCAAGCAAATCAAGCAGCGATAAAAAGCTTGAGATCTGTTCTCCTCAAACAGTGGGATTTGCGGGCGGTAGATGGTTAGTCTTTGGCGTCGAAGGCGAAGGGCCTGGCGATCAACGTCTGGAAGCTGGAGGAAGTCTCGTATTTGATTCACCGGTTTTATCCGAGCCTATGGACTTTCTCGGGGCTCCTGTCTTGAAGGTACGCATTGCAAGTGACAAAGAAAATGCTCTGGTAGCAGCGACCTTGTCGGAAGTACTGCCCAACGGTGCAGCAACCAAGGTTTCTCATGGTGTTCTCAACTTGACACATCGCAATGGTCATGAAGATGTGCAGCCTCTAGAGCCTGGCAAGTTCTATGATATCACTCTCAAGCTGAACCACTTTGGGCAGCGCATCGGTGCTGGAAGTCGCCTCCGTCTTGCGCTTTCTTCTACTTACTTCCCCCTGGTCTGGCCATCCTCTGAAGTCACAACCCTCACCATCGACTGTGCCCATAGCAATCTCAATCTCCCCGAGCGAGGCGATAATCCTCAAGACTCGTATCTCAAACCTTTCAAACCAGCCATCAACGGATCCCTCTCACAGAATGAGCTTCGACCAGCTAAGCATAGAAACTACGTTACAAACGATTGGGACTCTGGCGAGACTGCACTATGCGTTGACTGGGACGATGGAATGTGGGAAGTCAACGAAACAGGTTGGAAATATGGATGGTGGACAGGCTTGAAATCAAGTGTGAAGCCAGATGATCCGTTATCAGCGGAAGTTGAGCAACGATTTCAGAGGGATTTTGAGAGAGATGATATTGTTATCAAGACGAAGGGTTGGACCAAGATGAAGATGACTAAAACGGATATGATCATTACTGCTCGTCTTGATGCTTTCGAGAATGGGGAGGCTGTCTTTGGAAGGGACTTTTCTTTTACGATCCCTAGGGATAATGTGTGAGCTTAGAAGTAAATGGAAATATTGACTACCGTGCTTCCTATAATACACGCCTCCATCCAGACCAAGCGTACTGTCATGACTGAAACATACATTGGCCAAAGACAACCCTAACTGAGCACGCTCAGTATCACAAATTCCGAGTCAGACCACCATGTAACTACATACCGCCATCCACTCGAAACTATGGGCATTGAGAGGTCCACACAATTCACAAACTAGGTTCCGCACAGTTGGTTCCCTTCACGATTCCTCACGCTACAAAACTGTCAGTATATTTCTAATCGGAGTAGTTCACTGAAGCTGGGCCACTTACCGACATAGTACTCGCAGTGGCCACATACTTGGTGTGGGCATGCCTCGTTTCGCCTGTTCACGTAGATGGCGCAATTGCAAACCCAATGCCTATTAGGCCCTTGGGTGCATTGACAACAGCGCCAGTATGCATAAACTCGACTCAGTTGACATCCTGGCTTCCTGCAAAGTGAAGACGTGCTTGCTGAGGCAGTGGGCCTCGTACGAGTGCCACACATATGCTTTCGACCAGTATAGCGGTCTATGGTATGCCGGCTGCAGTGATGAACTCGAAGGGTTCGGTGGCCACAACGGCTATGCGTAACCCACTCTGACCAGCACATTGATGTTCTTTGGATCAAAAGAAAAGATATTTGTAAAAACTTGAAGGACAAAAGATTGACTTCTGATTGACTAGGAAATACGAATGCTTGATGCACTTGCTGAACACGGGGTTAACTCTGACTTAAATAGAGTGTTCTTCATGATGAGGGCTATATTTGTAATTGTTGTTGGTACCTCGCTCTGGTCTTGGAGACGACGGCCATGTGCCTATCTTGAAGAACAAATACCCGCGCGCCTCCCTAATGCCGAAGTTCCAGGCTGTTGATGAGAGTCTGAGATACTGCCTTGTCGCGTGTATACCTGTCCTTTACTGCAAGCCTGTCACTCTCAACTTCGCTTGGAAAAACTTCTAATTCTAATCAAGACTTTGCTACAAGATGGATTTACATAGAAAAACTGTCTTGTACGAGATGACAGCGAAGGGAAAGATTCGTTAGCCCTGGTATGAAATCCTACAGCTATCAAATATGCCATCATGGAGCTAAAGATTAGCTACCGCCCTCCGTAGATATTGGCGGTTAGTGAGGAGGAACCAAACTTTAAATATTTCAAGAATTAACTAATTGGATACGCCTTCCAAGTATCCCCACCATAGTAGCGCCATGGGCAACCTCATTCGGACCACCGGGCACTTCGTTTGGCGCCCGTTCCAACCGACACACGTCGGCTTCAGCCTAATTGGATGGGCCAAAGGCAGCCTCGTCACGTGCAAATGTTGGCGGTTAATGAACCAACACCGCCTCTTAAAAAGCCACCGATCCCGTAACAGTTGCTGTCGGCTTTCTCCTTCAACTTCAGCACTATCACCTACAGCAGGCCATCACCTTGCAACACAGCCGCATCATGAGCCACCATCATCTTGAGGAGCTTTCGAGTGGATGGGGAGACCAAATCTCTCTCAATATCCGCTGGAATGATGCTCGCCTTATTGTTTACCTGGACCGCTCCAAGACAAGCACGGCTGTCCCTTCAATCGAGAACACTTTCCTCGATAGGTACAATGAGGCTTGCAATAACGATGACATTGAAGAAGCCGAGGCTCTCTCCGATGAAATCCTTGATGCTGTTGTCGAAGCTGGAAGAGATACCTTCGATCGTCTAGCCCCGCCACCTGCTTCTGGCGATACATTATCGCAGGACCTCCATACTCTACTGTTTCCCAAGGAGTATTCCTTCTCATTCCAAGCCTTGAACGGCAAATCACAGGTGTTGCCGAAAGATAGTGGCGCCAGACAAGACTCTGTCCTTCTTGGTCAATCTGGCCAACCATTCCACCTCAACATCGACAAAGATTGCAACTTACCAACTTATTCTACTAAAGAAATCCATGTTGTCGAAAATCTTCTCAACGCGGGTTACATCGCCCGTGTGCAAGTCGAGGGTAAGGAAATGTGCTCAAAGGCTGGAGATAGCAAGGGCGAGGACGCCGCACAGCGAGAGCTTGACTGCCTCTGGAAAATTACGAAGTCCCCTCACGCAGCTGCAATCCAGGTCCCAAAGCTTCTGGGTCTTATCGTGACACCCGAAAATGGCAAGACTATTGGGTTCTTAGAGGAATACATCGCGGTCTCTGAAACTTGGGAGTTGTCAACACTAGGGAGTATCGATGATGTCTCAGCGATTGACGAGGGTCGTCGGAAGAAGTGGGCATCTCAGGTTCGGGGCACTGTTGATCTCCTACATAAGATTGGGGTCACATGGGGTGATGGCAAAGCGTCTAATGTATTGATTCATCGCGAAACGGACGATGCATGGGTCATCGACTTTGGGGGCGGATGGACGGAAGGCTGGGTGGACGAGGAACTAAGCGGAACGATAGAAGGAGACGAGGTGGCTGTAAGAAAGATTATAGAATACTTGCAGATTTCGTAGCTAGCAAATAATTGTATAGTAGCATTTGCCCCAGACTGCCTTAGAAGCTATCCACCTACTTACGAATTTACAACCAACCCAAGAGCCAGAATATTCATAGCCTGCAGTGTTTTCCCGGCGTTTTGCTCCAACTCACAATCCCATGACTGCCAAGCAAACACCAACGTGACGGCCAGGAGGCAAGGACTCTTGGTTCACACTCTCACCGCCCCCTATTGAAACCCAAGTCTAGGTACGAGTTATCCTCCTTCGAATCCTGATGGCAGTGCTCTCCCTTGGAATTCGATATTCCCACATGGTGTTCATTGGAGGCTCCTCGTCCCCAAACTCCACATCATAATTCATTACAAAATAGGCCAAAACGACCTTCATGACATGTGAGCCAAAGAATCGTCCCGGGCATGCGTTCTTCCCATAACCGAAGCCAAGAAAACTCTCGTCGAGAGTCACAGCCGAACTGGACGCGGATGTTCCATCGGCAAAACGAAACGGCTTGAACGTACCTGCATCTGCGTAAAAGCCATCGTCCATGTGTATGCTATGCATCGGGACTTCAATGTGAACACCTGACGGAACGTGAATACCGCTATCGAGAGATATACCGGGAGAGTTGACGCGGCGCGGGAGGGCAAAGAGACCGAAGTCGGACCAGCGCATCGACTCGCGAATTGCTGAGTCGGCGAGAACGAGCTTGGAGATGGCGGTGCGATCCCAGGTCTTGGTAGAAGCCAGAACCGATGTGGCTTCGTCACGGAGTTGCGAAAAGGTCGAGGCAGCGTGTTTGCCGTTGCAAATATCGCTGAGAACGGAACTGAACGGAATTGAACCGCCTTGCACGAGGTTGAAGTTGAGGATCATGATTCGATGGCCTATACGGTGCGCGTCGAGTTGGGAGGGATCGCCAGTCGCGGCGCTAGCTTCTATGATCCACTGGAGGATGTTGACCTGAATGATTTTGAGCAGCAGTTCAAGTCTGAAGATAAGGAACGTACCGGCTTATGTTGTGTAGGATTTATGTTAGCTTTCAGATATTCCTCTATGATCGGAGTACAGTATTTGATGCCTGCCTCTGTGTCCCGTCTAGCATTCCATGCTACCAACGGAGCAAAGATTGGCTTAAGGACTCTGGGAACCAATGTGATGAATAAACCTTGGAACGGCATGTCAATAGCAAACCGCCGCATAGTCTCGAGGAACGCTTCGTCTCTGCCTGGGTTTCCAACGTCAGTAGCCGGTCTCTGGACGGTTAAGGATAACTCACATAATGGAAAGCCCACAAGAACTCTGTTCAAGCCCCGGGTGAATATCCTCTGGACAGCCGGCCAGAGCTTTACCTCTCTCCACTCTTGGCTCATGCCGAACTGCTCATCCACTGCAAGGCATAGTTCCTCCTGTAATTCAGCTGCAAACTCGTCGAATCGTTTCGTGATCCATTTCCTAATCACATCGACGGTATAATTGCTCGGGTAAACCTCGCGGTCGCGGACCGTCCACTCAAACGACAAAGCTTCTGAGGCTGGGTCGTGGGCCTTCAGTTCATTCTCGCGTTTGTTGTAGATGGATTTTAGTTGGCTGGGAGGAAGAATAAGTACTTTGCCTTTTCGGAATGAAGGAATGATGAAGGGTTGATTGTGTCGTGAGTACTAGGGCAGAGGTCAGTCAGTCAGTCTCAGTTTTCATAGAATGTGCTGCTTACCTTCTCGTATCCCTCATTCATCCACTCTGCCGTTTTTGAAAAGCTACGAAATTGTGCCCTAGTCCATGCGAACCATTCATCCTTTCGAACACCCACGCATGGTATTGTTTCATAAAACCTGTCATTTTTCGTGATACTTTGCCATCTAAGCAATGCTATGGCAAACGAGAGGAACGCGAGAAACACCAAGACAGTCATTTCGCAGCTCAGAACGCAGTGCAGAAGTCCGCAAGATATTCGCGATTGAAGGCAACTAATAAAGCCTGGATTGACTTTAGGGATAGAGGGAAGACTAGATAGGAAAAATAAAAAGAGGCGACAGAGGCAAGCATTATAAAAGCGACTGTAGGATGAAACAACTGTCAGCGCTAGTATTCGCTACCAATTGAAAAGTGATCGACAGACCTAAGTTGGATCATAGCCTGTAAGCTATTAGGCTATCCAGGCTGTGTATTATCATCCCACTACTTTCATTGGCTACCTCGGTCTGTAGAGCTCGCATTTAATGCATGAATATTCGGATTAAGAACGCCAAGACGCGCACTCGAATCTGCGCCTAATAAGCAACTCCAAAGCAGGCATATCGATATCTGTAGCCTGCTGACCAACTAAAGCTAAGAGGCACTTGGCATCTTCTGATGGGAACCTGTTATGACTTCCTGACAACCCTCCTCCAGCGAGTGCTAAAAGGCGCAATTGGCGATTCGTTTGTCGAAAGTCCCTGGAAAGACTCCGACATTGTTGCAATGGAATCCTCAGTCCTTACTATCTTGGTACTTTCTTTCGGTGGAATAGTTACAAGTCCCATCAATTCTTGAAAACGCTTCAGCTCTTCCATACATGTTGACCTCAAGTCATAATTAACTTTCCCCAAGGTGAGCTCCTCATCTGCGTGAACATATAAGTTAAGATCTGGAACATGAGGAGTGAATTCACCTGTAAATATGGCTCGGAACGCATTCGCGATCTTCTCATCATCCCTGCGTTGGCTTCGTAATCCTAGTAGCATCAGTGCAAAGGGAACAAGGAATCGATCCCCTACGCAGTCCTTCGCCAAGAAGATTGCAGATCGAATTTGTTTTTGATCCACGATATGATTTTTCTTGATGTCGATCCGAAGTTCGCAGACTGGAATTGCCCAGTCTGCCCAATTATTATTGGGCCTGTCCAATGAAGGACATATCACCGTAAAAAGACCCCCATCAACGAGCTGCTGCATTGTCATCTCCACACACTTGCCTGTGATATCCAGACAGCCTTGTGTGAAGTATTCCCCAAAGTAAAATAGGCCATGTCTCTTGTCGTAAAGGTCTCTGAGCTTAGGGTCTTGCTCTTCACTTAGCCACTCCAAAGCATCGAGATCGCGAAGAAATGTTTTTTCTGGGAAGTCCCGAGTATCTATCATGATGATTTTGGTATTCGGGAATTGTGGTTTTGGTTCAAAGTCTTTGGTGTGCCGGTACAAGGCGTATTGGAGAAGGAAGAGAAGAGAGCTAGACCAAGACATAAGATTGCAAGGGCTCTTGTTGCGACGGCTGCAGTGCCAAACTAGATGGTCTTTAAGTCTTGAAGCTGCCTTGTCAGTTGGCAGCTGCAAAAGATCTTTGCCGCATGGCAACGCGTCCCTATGAGATGCCGTTGGCTCGGCGAAGCCTGGAGCCATGACATGCATGGTACTCGTATCACCCTTTGAGCGTGGTACATGGAGTCGGAAAAGGTAAGTCGGGGATTTGTCAAATTTAAACAAGTTCTCTTGACCAGGCTTTGGCTCAAAAGTTTGAGGCATGTTGAAGAGTCCCGACGACGGAGGGAGTAAGAATGGATAATCCAAAGTAGTCAAAGCGAGTTATAAGAAGTGGTTATTCGTGGCCAAGTATGAGAATTTTTGGATATTTCAAAGGTTTAAGATGACGAGGGTCTAAGGTCAGATACGTTTCTGTTATATAATACAACCTGGCCTCGAAATCAGGCCGATGGCGCAGCTGGACCAACAACAGCATTGTAAACCGTCATTGGCCGATAAGTTGAAAAAGGCTCACAAAAGAAATCTTCTCATTGGTGTATCAACTAACATAAGTACTTCATTGGCTTAACGATTAGGCATACAAATTGTTCAAAGAAGCCCAGCATGATGAGCCCGCGGCCGAAAGTAGAGAGGAATATGCCATCGTGTCAGCCACCGTATCATGCATTAACAGTCGAAGGTGCCTTGATCGCAAGCTCGGGATTTAACTGTGGCTTAGACTTAAAATATGCCTTGGTGCCTATTTTCATCAAGGTCAAGAAAATACAGGCGGTTAAATGCGCGTGAGGCCTCTACAGACGAGATCTAGATAGAGCTGTCGTGCTTCGTCGGCACACTTATTGTACTAATTGAAGATCATATGAAATAGTCGATTTACGTCCTGATTCTGTTCTTAAGTAAGTCTATTGAGGAAACAAGACGATCAACGGCGCGTAAAAGAAGTCCCGAAACTGATTAATCCCGTGATCCCGTGATACCCGGTATTGCCGTTCCTCCACCTTTTAAGCCTCTGGGGTCTTCTCAGTCACAACAGCGAACCTCATCACTTCTAATTCGAATATTGGAGAGTTTTAGCATTAATCAGCAGAACCCATCGCTAAACTTCGCTGAGATAGGCTACTTATATAAGCAATGACTGCCATCCGAGTTGCTGCATGTCATGTTTCCCCCGTTTTCCTCTCCGCCAAAGATACCACATCAAAAGCTATTGGTTTAATCAAACAGGCGGCACGAAACAAGGCCAACCTAGTCGTATTTCCAGAAACATACATCTCGGCGTTCCCCATATGGAGTTCGATACGGGCCCCCACCGAGAACCATGATCTATTCAAGCAAATGGCCCATGAGTCAATCTTTGCCGATGGCGACGAGATACACGCCATTCGAAGTACCGCGAAACAGGCAAATATCATGGTCAGCATGGGCTTTTCCGAAAAAGCTCGCTTCAGCAGCGCGACTTTATACAACTCCAACATCTTCATCTCAAATTCGGGAGAGGTTCTGATTCACCATCGGAAATTAATGCCTACGTTCTTTGAGAAGCTTACTTGGGCACCTGGGGATGGCCATGGCCTGCGCGTCGCAGATACGCCGTATGGGAAGATTGGGAACTTGATATGTGGAGAAAATACCAATCCTTTGGCTCGGTATAGTCTCATGGCTCAAGGGGAGAACATTCATATTTCCACTTGGCCACCCATCTGGCCAACCCGAGTTCCTGCACGAGATGAACCTTTGGAGACTTCTAAGGGTACATCAGATAAGCCAAACTACGATAACGTCACCGCAAACAGAACAAGAGCGGCTGCTCATTGCTTCGAAGCCAAGTGTTTTGGTGTCCTGTGTTCAGGTGTCTTGGGACAAGATGCCATCCAAGCAGTTTCTGGGGGTTCATCCTACTTGACTCAGGTGCTGCAGCAGTCCCAGCGGGGTGCGACACAGTTTCTTGATCCAACTGGGGCTCCTTTGAAGGGATTCACTATCGATGATCAGACTGGGGAGGCTGTAGCCACCGAATTTCTCCAGCATGATGAAGCAATTCTTTATGCTGATATTGATGTTGAGGATTGTATTGAGGGAAAGCAGTATCATGATGTTGTTGGAGGATATCAGCGATTGGATGTTTTTGATCTCAAGGTGAATCGTACTCGAAGAGAGCCCGTTACTTTCACTGAAGATGTTGGTAATGTCCCATCTCAGGATTGGAAATCTCTTGATTGAGAAGCCCATACTCAATGAGATTGAATTCAAGGTACTTATGTATTCTTATTCCACCATCGAGAGATCGTAAAACTGTCGCTACCTGAAAGACCCGAGACTCAGTCTGCTTACTCTCGTGACCTGCCCGATTCGGCAGCTTATGTCATTCGGTTCATATCTCAAGTGAGGGGCAACATCAATAAGCATTTGGACCTTTGAACTTGAGTTATTTCTGATAGTTGTTGTTCTCCTACTTGTGGCATCGAAATGAGCGACCGGAGGATCCCAAGCGTCATCGGGCGCCCACTTCCCAATGGCGTCATTTACGACATGTCAACCGTTGGGCAAGTGCGAATTACGCTTCCTGAATCCTCAGCCTGGTCCAGCGGACTTCATTGGCATGAAACTCACGATGAGTACCTGAAAGTGATGAAAGGAACAATCCGAGTCCGGCTGGGAGATTTGCGGCAGGTCATTAGCGCTACCGATGAGCATCAACCTGAGATCAAAGTACCGCGCTATGCGTGGCATGAATGGCAACGAGCAGCACCAAATGGGGAAGAAGTCATCGTGATTGAGAGGACAGATCCAGATGACAATGGTAAGGCCCTCTTCTTTTGGAATCTCAATGGCGTAATTCTCAACAGCCCCAAGCTGCTGAGTGATGAGACATCGTTGATATCCAGGCTGCCATCAAGGCTGCAAGGGCTGTTCCTAGATATTTGGATTCCTCTGAACCTGTTCATTATTTTTCGGTCCTTGGACAATATTCCTGTATTCTTGAACGCGCCCGATCTTTCACGAGTATCAGATAACAGATTGAGGAGCCTGTTACAGAACATCGATACAGTGGTCTCGCACCTCATTCTCCTTGTTGCTTCGTGGGCTGGATGGGCTTTGGGGCTACGGGCGGTTCAACAGAGATACACGCCTGAAGATGCGTATGCAACATGGCAATCGCGACACAAGAGTACCAAGAAGACCGCATGATCAACAGGGAGCATTGAGTTATTCGCGGTTTCGATCAACTCCATCTATTTATGACGGAATGAGTGACACAGGGAAAGCTCCAGAGTTTTGAGATAGCTGTATTATTGTGGTATCCTATCTCGATATCCAAGTGGGATATATAAAGAGTCTATATGATCTCTTGAAAGAAATAACATTTTATTGCGCATCGCCAACTGAAATAAATTTTTATGCCGCGCCATTGATCACAAAAACACCAATCTAGTTCTCAACAATAGGTCCGTTATACTCCTTTCGCCCCCAGGCGAAGTAGTAAATGACACTGAAAATGACAAGGCCACCAGTGACCACCACACTGTAGTTCATCATATCCACGGTAGGATCCACCATGGGAGGCCAGAAGCTGAAGAAGCCAACTACGACAAGGTAGCACATAGCAAAGATGTTGTTGGCAATACCAAAAGCACCCTTGAGGTGGAAAGGACCCCAGACGAGTTCGGCGCCGGTGGTGTTGGCCAAAGCTGGGAGATCTGAAGCGCCGGGCAGCACGAAGCCCTTGGTGAGGCGACGGTAGAGCAGAAGACCGGCTGCGATGAGATATGAGGAGTAGAGGCAAGAAATGGAAAGAGAAGTGACGTTTTGGAACGCAACAGGCGATCCAATGTTGATAAGAGACAAGAGGATTGAGATGACGGCAGTACAAAAGACTGAGTATACAGGAACGGTTGTTCGGTCGCTGACCTTTGACAGCGTGCGCCAGCCAGGAAGACCACGGTCGCGGGCAAAGGACCAGAAGACACGAGATGTCGATGCAAGCATACCGACAGTGGCGCAAGCGGCGAGGAGAACAATGATGGCGGACATGACGGTCGCGCCGGCTCTCGAGTTGGTTGCCTGCTTGAAGATGTACATGTAAGGGAAGCCGAGCATTCCGGGACCTGAGGCCATGGCATCGTCGAGGTTGCCCATACAGAAGACCATGGCGATTACCATGGCGAAACCGCAGGCGCCGTTGATGCAAAGACTGAGAAGGATGGAGGTGGGGACGACGACGGAGGGGTTGACGGTTTCTTCGGACATCTAGAAAAGGTCAGTGGGGTTCATAAAGGCGAGATGTGAGAGGTGATGACTTACGTGGAAAGCAGCATCAGTTCCAACGAAGGAAAACGCATTACCCATCATACCAACCATGAACGAGATGCCATTAGTCGACCATCCACCGTTGTTAACAAAAGTACCAAAGACATCTGACGCAGAAGCATGAGGTCCAAGGGTAACAAGAGGGATGAGGATGGCAAAGAAACCCAGAATGTGAAGGATCAAGATCAATCCCTCAAACTTGGGCAGCACCGAACTGACGAGCGTGTTGATGAAGACGGCAAACCCGAAGATGGCCCAGAAGAGCAATGTTCCCTGCCAAAGCTCAGGCTGGAAGTCGGGATAATTGAGTGTCGCCATTCCCAAGATCATATTGCCTGTGAGCAGGGCGCTGGATGACACTGAGCCCTGCCATCCGCCGACCGTGAGCATGCCTGTGAGGTGACTGAGGAATTTGGAACACGACCGCGGCGCCATCATAGCGACCCTGGACAAAAGATTAGTTGGAGTTTGACAGATGGAGGTGATGTGACTTGCCAGTGATACTGTCCTCCGGATGTAGGCGCCATCGAGACCAGCTCGCACATGGTAGCAAAGACACTAAAGTTACCGACCCAAACGACAAGGAAGCTGTAGATAACACCGGCCGTACCACCATTGTTGAGACCTTGAGCGAAGAGAACAGTTATGGCTTCCCAGGTGATGAGAATGGTACAACTAAAGCCCAGAATCGTCATGAACCCAAAGTTGCGCTGAGCTGTCAGTCGATGCACCTAAAAGAGGGACGGTGTAGCATACCCGAAGAACCTGCTTCTTCCCCATCCGCTCCAACTGATCCTTATCATGATAGTTAATCGTCGAGCTTCGTCCGGAATCTGGCTCTGCCTTTGCCGAGACATTGACATCGCCCGCTGCCTTGACAGTGGCATTGTTGCCCATCTCGAAGCTGGGTTTGTTGACGCTCTCCATGGTCTTGTACAGAAAAGACCGGGAATACAACGGGAGGAGATTTTGGAAGAGAAGGATTGAGGAGAGAAGAACAAAAAGGTTAAAAGAGACTGCAGGAAGGAGGAGGGAAAAAGGTACAGGAATGTTGGTTGCACCCCTGGGAAAGGTCGCGGCTGCGGTAGAGTCGCATTGGGGACGGCCGCCACCAACCGAGGCTGGGAATAAGACTGGGTATGATGTGTTACAGATTAAGTTAATCGTCTTAGTATATGGTCTACGTCTACATCTACAGCGACGTTGCGTTGCGTTGCTCCGCTATCTGTCCCGTACCGTACCATACCGTACCATACCGTACCATACCGGACATCCTCGCCCCTCCTGTTGCTGATCCGGCAGAATGCACCGATGCCCCCCGGAAAGTCCGCTAACAAGGGCCCCCTCCCACCGGGCTTTTTGTATGGCCAGGGACCCATGTCTCTTCAGTAACTTAGTGCATTACAGGGGACAGCAATCAACGAGCCAAATTGACAGTTGTTTGACGGGGAGCAATTTGCGACACAAACTGTCAGCATAAATTGAAATTTTCTTTTTTTCTCCGTGTCTCCCCGCAAATAAGATCGCCGCCCCTCCGTTTGACCATTTTGAGACTAAAGACGTTCCGGTGAGGTGGATTTGGCTTAGAGTTCTATTGATTCATAGCTCGTTATAAACAAGCGACCTGAATAAACGCCACATACGGCGATTTGAGACATAAGTTCTCGACAGCGGAAGGGGGGCGTGCTTAAACTCTCGAGCCACCAGATCTGGTAACCAGATCAGGGACGGCTTATTTTCCTCTTTCCAGGTGCCTGGGTGCAAGGACCCATACCGTTACGTACTGTGCTGTTGGCTGACCTGCTCTATTCGTTATGGTGATGTATCATAATCATATGCAACCGAGCGAACCATTGGGCCCCTGTATGTCAGAAAAATGTTTTCTCTTTACCCTTTCTTTTTTTTCACAGTTAGTCTAACGTCTTTTATGCTGTTGGTCAGAGGAGATTCATGCACGCCTGACAAACATTTCATCTTGCTTTTTCTCAGAGTGCTTGCAGCTCCTGATACAAAACATTTCTATATTTAAAACAGCGAATGATTTTTACTCTAAGTTCGTACACTTGCATAAAACGTTGCTGCGCTGTAACCAAAATCTCGGATGGATGAATAACCGAGAAAACAAACATGACTGAGAAAAAGAAATTACCTCGCCTCATGTCTGCCGGGCTGGTGCATCATGCGTGGTCTCTATGTCGACCTGCCACGTCTGATGGATCAGGATCTTCTGACTTGAGTGGCTCGAGCGACTCTGTCCATCCCAGCTCCTCTCGTGGTCATGTTTCGGCTTTTTGGCGAAATCCTCCATCTCGTGAATCTCACTGCGCTGTGTCTTTGACGCATGATCCAAGGCTCGCGATCTGCTGCTCTGTCCTGTCTTTGTCTTGTACCCCGCGTAGCCAGGCCTATTAGTTGGGTACCCGTTGCTGCTTGACTTGCCCTGTCGTCGAAGATCGTCGACCCGGATCTGCCCGGACTCCAGGCTGTCGAGGAAGGGCTTGAAGTTGGGCAGGCATACGGTAAGGATGGCGAGGCACTGCACTAGCTGAATGGCGATGGAGGCGGGCCAGATGCTAAACGAGTGATCGGCAGAGTCGAATGCCTTGTTGGAGTAGTGGATTTGCGCTGCGATTGCCGGCGTTACACTGTAAAAAGGTTATTAGCCACGGTGCGGTGAATAAAAGAAAAGAAAACCACGCAGTACGTACAATATTCTGCTGCCGAAAACGCTCATTACAAGAATCTTTTTGGACCATGAGGTTTGGATCTTGACCACGTTCTCTGCCATGATGATGACGATGATGATGTCGGTGATGATATTGGCGGTGGAGTAATATGTCCAAAATGCTTTGAGATTGATGCATTTATCGTTGTCGCCGTACATCCATGGCGTCGGTGGTTGACATTGGAAGAAATTGACGAGGAGTGCCGTGATGCCCCAGACGCCGACGACGGCTTCACAAGCGATGATGATCCATTTTTGGCTCTTTTGCGCCATGATTCGTAGACTCATTGTACCCGACAACTTGCAGCAAAGAAGTGAGGCGATGAGCATCGTGTTTGTCGCATACTGGCTCTGTGTGAGGGTGTATTAGTCGTTTGTTTGCTTGTCGCGGGGATGTCTGTCGGGTATTACCTTGAAGAAGGTGTCTCGATCGCTGGGGCTGAGAACCTCGAAATGTTGGCCAAGTCCATGCTCGCACGCATTAAAGACAATCGCAGTCTGACAAGCCGCGAGTACCTGTGCGCATAAATATAAGCATGCTGGAATGCATAAGATGAGATGTGTCTTACAGTTGCGACAATGATGAGAATGTCGTCGACCCTCAGTGTCTTGATCATGTAAAGCTTGGTGCCAGTCCTAACCAAACATGATAATATCGCAATGACGAGAAACATCAACGACAAGACCTGAATAAGCGGCGACTTGTTATTATCGGTGATGATTCGTTGGTTCGAACTCATGTTGGGCCGATGAATGCAGCAATTGCTGCGCAAAAACGAGCGGAAAGATATTACGGAAACAAAAAAGAGAGATCACGGTATAAAAAGCCAAACAACGATGATTTCAGAGACGAAAAAAGCGTATCACAGTTAAAGCTAAGACACAGCTGACAGTGGAGCGTAGATTAAGGGAAGGGAAGCTTCAGCTAAGGTTACGGCTACGGGACTTGAGGATCATGGTGTGAAGGAAATCTCACAGGCACAGGTACAGGTACAGGTACAGACGCGGCTGGGAACTGGCATTGGGCATGTCCCGCAAACGGTGATTATAACGGTTATTGACACCCAAAAGCAGTTTGGAACCCTTTTCGTGAAACGGGACTTGAGGACCAATAAATGGTAGGAATGAATCTATATCACAATTACGTAGGAATCTAACCCCTCCTTAGACGAGCCTGGAACTGACTGTGAGGCCATGTCTGCAAAAGAAGAAAAAGCAATTCTTCAGCATGGGTAGTCCCCCCCTGTATTCTGCGCTATAATTCCATGGTCTTATCGATGTGAAAAGGGCGCCAATGATGCTTGGATATCGGGTAGAGGAGAATTATGCAGCTGAGCGGCTCAGCAAGAATGAGCAATCCGAAACAGCCGGTCCTTCCAGTGAAATCCCAACGGCTGGAGTTTGTCTGCACACAAGTCTGTGTGCTATTGCAGATCGCAATTTTTGAAAACTGTGCATTCGTGGCACAAGTTATCAACACGGCTGAGGTTCTCTACATCGATTGGTAGGGCTAAGTGAGCCTCACACTAGAGCTACACTACCCACACCCCTGTCAGTCCAAGTCTTCATGTGAAAGAGGAGCTCTCTCTCGTTATTCTTACCGAACCAGTCCGTGCTTTCAACACCCCCTGAATCTGGGTCCACGCGTTAAGCCCGATGGGTCTACTATCCGAACGGAGATCGATCCGCGGGTTACAATTAGCAAAACGACCTTCCAAACTCTGTTTAGACCTTCTTTCTCGGGCGGATCATCCGGAGGAAGAAGAGGAAAAGAGGATTCTGGTTCGAATTCGCTTAGTTAATGGAATCATGCACTGCTCGTCAGAGATTTCCGCCTGCATGGTGAACTTGATACGTACAGTGGCGTGGCTTGCTGCTAAAGAGGAAAGGATCGCTGTAGGCATGGGTGTCAGAGCTTTGTGGCCAACCGTTGCCCATGGGTGCCTCGGTACTGCAAGCCCTCTCCGCTGAGTGGCTTTATTGTCAACCGAAAAAGGCATCGAGCTTCCGATTGCTCTTTTTAGATGGTACGAGTAGAGAGGAAGGATTTGGACTGCGAGGTTTGATGGGCTGATTGGTATTGCTTATTTCCGCTGCAGGATCCACAGGAGGTAAATGGAGGCTCTGATTAGCTCGGGTAGGTTGTTTGCCATGGCAGGCCTCTCTGCCACTGAATGCGACTTAATTCAGTCGATTTATCCTTCTGTACTACCATCCAAAACGTCGTGTCACATACCAATTACAACGTCGAGATGGCCCTCAAACTCGTCGAGGTTGACACTGCCACCGATTTCGAAGAGCTCATTGCCTGCCAATGGGCATCTTACGAAAATCCCCTCCAGCCATTCTTTCGCATGTTCTGTCCTCTCAGCGCTCCAACACTCGCAGAATCCCTGAAAGAGTCTGTTGCACTTCAGCTCAAATGGCATAATGAAGATCCAACAAGCTACTGGGGAAAAGTCGTCAACGGTGATGGCAAAATCGTAGGCGGTTGTTTGTGGAAGATTTGTTCCGAGAATCCGTTTGACACAGATGAGGATCATTCCTACGCTTATTGGCAGCCGGAAGGGGAGAGGCGAGAGTTTATCACACAAGCTCTGAAACAATTCGATGCGCCTAGAGCGCGGATGGGCGCTAGGCCTCAAGTCTGTAAGTTTTCTATTCAGAGAATCGCAAGGAATGCGGCTAACCCCGATTTAGATGTCAATATCGTCTTTACACATCCAGACCATCGTCGCCAAGGCGTGGCGAATGTTATTATGAACTGGAGCAAGCAGAAGGCTGATGAGATGGGCGTTGAGCTGTGGCTTGATGCGACAGAGCAGGGCGTGCCTGTTTATGAGAAGCATGGCTTCACAGTCGTCAACGTCAACACCATACAACCTACGAAAGAGAATCCCGGTGAAGAATGGCATAAGGTCAAAGAGGAATTAGGTATCATGACGTTTAGACAGATGTGGAGACCTGCTGGTGGTGATTATCAAGAAGGAAAGACAGTGAAGCCCTGGGAGACGGTTGAGATCAAGTATGAGCCTGAGCTGGCGTATGTGGAATCTCATGCAGCTTAGGCGAGATGGGGGCGATGGAGTTGACAGTTGGCGTATTGATAGAGTTTAGATTAGCGTCCGTTTCATGTAAATGATGGGGAGTGTCGTACATGTCAGACATGCATGGAAGAAGAAAATAACGTGGTGATCGTCGTTTGCCTTGTGTAACCAGACCCATAACTGTCACGCTTACGAGCTGCGCGACGATCTGCAATAGCAAACAGTCAGCCTGGTTGTCGTGACCTGACGTTTGCTTGTTGCTCAATAAGCCACAATGAAACTCCCATCGCATTTATTTTATTGCGTTTGATGAATGGACTGTTCATCGAAATGAGACTAGTTTTTGAAATTGCTTGCAAGGCATGGTTTGTAGCTTGTATCTAAGTAGCTAGATGCATTTATCAATCTACCTTATTTCAACATAATGACACCATTTAAATCATTTTAGCGATTGCCTATTGCATACATCATCAATTGTGTAATATAGGTAATCTCGTAGTCTGGTAGCAACTCTGGGATAAATCTTGTCAGTAGTGGTTACCCTAAAGCTAATAAATAATTATTATTTCGAGCGCGGAGCAACCACATAGAGTAGAAAATCCAAGATTTCGCCAAGCTGAAAACATGGACATTTAGATAAAGTTTGGTGTTATCATAACACTTATCTTTATTTTACCGGTCGTAACTAAATGTTCCTAAACATAATAACATTTCTCAGCAGACTACAGCATTCTGCTCAAAGTTCGCTGTCTTGAACAATTCTTCCATATTGTTCAGAATATTATTAGATGTGCGGTGATCCACAAGTCGTTCTTGTTGAAATACCTGGTTTTATGACTGTTTTTGTCGTTTGCCGTTGAAGCGCGTCAAGACGCGTCGGGATTCAAGATTCGGGTCATTGCGGAGACCGAAGGCCGAACAGCGGACTTGGCCCAACGAATCATTTCGCGACGAGCGTAACCTCGCATCTCGATTACCCCGAAAATGTAACATTTCACGTATTCCAATATAATATTTTCGCGTTTCTTGAAGATAAATGAGTTATAAAGCCCAAAAAGGTAATGAATCCTACGGAGAAGCGGAGTTTCCATAATCATGGGAACATGTAGTTGAGATCATTGGGATGAATATAAAAGACTTGTAATGGCGTACATAACTATGTGAGAGAATAACAAATAATCCAAATTCCACAACCCTTCTCAATATGCCTCTCAAATTCACCAACAAGCTTGATGGCCAACGCGTCCTGGTGATCGGTGGCTCAACCGGCATCGGCTTTGCTGTCGCTGAAGCTGCCCTCGAACACGGCGCAAAGGTTGTTATCAGCAGCTCTAACCAAATCAAAATAGATGCTGCCATCGTGCGTCTCGAAAGCCACATGCGAAACACTCAACTTCCAGTTAGGAAGATCTCTGGCAAAGTCTGCAACCTCGCCGAACCCGAAACTATCGAGGCCAACGTCAAAGAGCTACTCGAGTCTGCTTCTCAAGACGGGAAACTCGACCATGTCGTCTTCACGGCTGGAGACTTCAATCCTTCGCCAAGTCTCGACTCAGCGACTGTCAGCGTCGTCTCTAAAATCGGCATGGTCCGCGTTATGGGCGCTCTCCTTGTCGCAAAGCATCTCTCGAGTTATATCAACAAAACGAACCGCAGTTCGTTTACCATCACGGGAACAACTACTGACTCTCGTCCCGCTGGAGCAGGTTGGTCTGTTCTCAAAGCAGCGGCTGGTGGAATCGAGCCAATGACTCGTGCTTTGTGTATCGATCTTAAGCCGGTGCGAGTCAATTGTGTCACGCCGGGTTTTGTGCAGACGGCTCTTTTTGATGGCTTTCCGCAAAGCGCTAAGGATGTTATTTTCCCTGCTATGGAGAAGGACTCGGTTGTAGGTAGGCTTGGGACTGCAGAGGAGTTGGCTGAGGCTTATGTTTATTTGATGAAGTGTACTTTTGCTACTGGGTCGATTGTTGTCGTCGACGGAGGTAGGACTGTTGGAGATGACAAGAGTTAAAGTTTGACCTCATGGTCAGCGACCAAGTACATAATTGCAAGAGTCACTGATGATATTGACCGAAGTAGATACACCAACGATTAAAGTTATCTAGATAAGATGTGTGATGCAAGTTCCAGATGGCGTGTCTCTCAACCCAAGATAAGACTGTCAAAAACTCATTTAAGGTTTAAGGCTTCACGGGTGCTGATTGTTAAATAATTCCTAGTATCAGTAGAGGAGCAGTAACATGCGATATTTCCGAGCTATTGACACTAGCGCACCTAAAACTAACAAGACTCTTGATTATGGTTAAATATTGGGGTCTGGACCCTGAATAGCTCAATAGCTGAAAACATGGCTATACAAAATACTCAGACCTGATTCGTCCTCCGACCTTAACCCTACATTAGCGTCTCTGTAGTGTCGCTATGGCCATTGGTAGTGGAAATTTGCTTCAGCTTCCTTCTGTACGAAGCTTGTAAAAGGGGACTACATATATAAACACAACGCTGTAGTACCAAAGCCATTTCAGACGTCTTAGTTTTCCCTGTCACTCGTTTTACCGGCTCCTTTACGAGCCAGTCACTCTTTTAGCATGATCGCCCAAAATATTCTTGCTGCCTTTGTTGGTCTTGCAGTTGGCGTCCAGGCCGGCCCATGCAAGCCTTCGTCAGTGACGACCACGACAGGCACCACTGCCTCCACCGATATCATTTCCATCACTAGCATCGCCACTTCGGGAGAGCCCACTACCACCACCACCGAAGATCCTACTACTACCACCAGCCCGGCCGAATATGTCTGTCTCAAGGACCCTGCTCCCGCTGGCAAGGCCTGTAACGCCCAGGGCGGTGGCTTCGGTGACCAGCAACTACTAGGCAACGCGGATACATTAACGCTGGCCTCCTGCTACAAGTCTTGCCAGGACACGCCCGGGTGTACTGCATTTGCCCTTCGTCCCGGTTCATGGTGCGCGTTGTGGGGTGGAACACTCGCAGGTACTAGTGGTGGTGAATCGACTTGGTCTTGGTATGACATGGGCTGCTTCTGTGATGAGTCTTCAACCACCGCAAGTGGCTCGACTATGGAACCGACAACTTCATCTGTCGAACTCACTTCAACCACCGAGGCCGCTCCTGCGACAACCACTGAGGCTACGACGACTGAGGCTACGACCACCGAAGCTACGACTACTACCACTGCAGCAAGCGAGTCCTGCGTTAACAATGAGAGGAGCCCCGTCCCATCTGACAAGGTCTGCAATAAAGCTGGCCTCTACGACGGTACCTCCATGAATTTTCTGGGCAGTCCATCCAGTGCCACGACTCTGGAGTCCTGCCGCGAGGCCTGCCACGATGCCAGCGAATGTACTTATTTTGCCATCACTCCTGGTGGATCTTGCTACATATATGGTGGCACTCTGGAGAGAGTGACTGATCAACTGACGACCTACGTTTGGTATGACATGGACTGCTTCTGCGACTTGGATGGGCCAGCTGTCACGACAACTACTGAAGCTACTACCACCGAGGCCACTACTACCGAGGCCACTACTACGTCTGTCGTTTAAGAAAAGACAACATTGGTAACCACCAGCCTTTGTTCCAATGACTTAGCGGATCAGTGGAGGCGCGGTTTTATTCTTTCATGTATATATTCATATAGACAACGTAACAACCTTACTAGACCACAGTCTGGGTAGATTTCATGACATTTGCCGTGGTTGAGGCCTATCACATATTTGCATTAAATGCGGATGTTTACGAAGTCGTCAGGCAAAATACGAATTGGGTGCCAACATGGCATGAAAGCATACTAGATTACAGTCTAGGTCATGATCACCAGTTCCGCTCAATCCGCCGTAAATTAGAGACTTCGCACATTAGTGCGCCTCTGAGACTGGAATCCAGAGATGGGCTCCCAGCCCTCCCCCCAGTGAGGCAGATTTACCTCGATCCATCGCTTGCACGTCCCTTCCTCCATCTTCAAAACCACCAAGGCTGAAAGATCCCTTGGATCCCAGCCTTTACTATCCCGATGATAGAGAATGCGAGAATATACTACCTTGATACTGTTTTCAGGAATCTGACCAAGCCGGAATCGTAATTGGTCGCGTATCAGTTCCTTTGCAGACGCAGAACCTGCCTCCAACCTGCAAAATATTTTCCCAGCACATCTTCCTCTCTCCAGGGTCCCCTCTAGAGTCCCGACGTAGTAGAATAGGGATGCCAAGAGTCGTCTTGCTACTACCTGAAGATGTTCAGGGGCCGTTCTGTATGCTGTGTCGTAATAGAACATTTTCGTACCATCGCAAAGATACTTCTCACATTCTTCAAGAAGGGAGTCCATCTTTTCAACGTCATCCATCTCGACGCGATGTTTCAAGCCAACATTGAGGCGATGGCAGTTATGTCTAAGTCGACGGTCTGTAACAGACATACTTCTGAATTCCTTCCAAGCTTCGTGGCAGCTAGTTGAGCTTTGGATAATTCCCAAGCCAGCCTCTATACGCATCAGGTAGCCTCTGGGAATGTACCTCTTGAAAGGGTCCAACTTGGAATTGTGTTTTGTCTTCATCTTTCCTGACTCGGGGTCAACAACCATTCCAGTACCGATTGACAACACAATATCGGGAGGAAGGGAACCAGGCCAGATTTTCTCAACTTCGGAGTAGGCTAGAGATACTGGGTTGTTGTGCATAAGAGCTCCATCGATGTATGATCGTTTTGTTTCGGGGTGGACGAAGGGTTGGAAGAATATCGGTGCTGCAGACGTCGCTCTCGCCCTGTGAAGGGTTAAATTATTGAAGAAACACTGTCGAGGGGATAACTAACGCTTCCCAGATTTTGAAATCCTTTGATTGTTCATCTTCACGAAAAAGGTAATCTTCTGATGTAAGGAGAATACCAAGTCAGTCCAAATCACATAGCAGAATCTCCATGCTTACCTTCATCAGTGTCAGTCCTTGGGTTCCTGGAATAATTGGCAATCAACTTTGCCTGGTTTCGTCCCTGCAAACAAGAAACAACGCCAACTTTTACCCAATCCCTTCCGCCAGTCCTTGACCTAGAGCTGTTTCTCTGATTCAAAGACGCACCGAACAGATTTGAGCCCCCAAAAGAGTCCTGTAGTGACTGTTCTATGCCCTCGCTGGTATAGAGAAACTCATAGAATGGCTGCGCAATGGCTTTGATGAAAGAGTTTCCGAGTCCTGATCGAAGGGTGAAAGCTTTTCTTGCCAGTGCCCGGAACCTATTGATGGCATCGTCCGTTGGCCAACGCTGGTGGAATACACCAAGAGCCACGATGCCACCTTGACGAGTGAGACATGTCCTTCAGATGGAGGTGATGATTTGGACAAACCTGTGCTTGTTCCTACTACTAGATCGAAAAGTTCATGGATTGAGATACCATAGCCAACGTGTCTTTCAATCTGACGCAGAACACAAAGCTCTACAATACCACGGACTCCTCCACTACCAAAAATTAGCCTCGTCTGAGAATGCAGCATTGATAAACGACTTACCCATCTAGCGACAATACACGAGGTGCTGCTTGCTTTGGTTTGATTCGAATGCTCCACGTTCCAGTTCTTAGAGCGCATCCAAGGGGGCAATGCTCAATCACCAAGATAGAGCCACCATTCCTCTGCCGAGCAAAACGCTCAAGACAGGTCTGGCAAATCCCGTGCTGAAGCCTCGCACACGGAAGCATGTTAGTTGGACAATTGGACAGACAAGAGAAGCACGTCCGCTGGCTCTGCAGCTCTGTCAGCCGTATCGTTCTCGCCAAGTAGGTTAGCCTTTCTATGACTCGGCCATCTTGCTGGTTTTGTGCTATCTCTTCCCGAAGGCGCTCTAAAAACCGATCAGGGTGCCATGAACATTTGTGATTTGATTCACCTCCCCTTCGATTGAGACCCCCCACATCCTCTAATTCGTCGTCCGGTCTGGTGAACTGGTGTCCCTTGTGGTGTCCATCGTAATAATTTCGACATCTTCGGCCAGTTCGTCGCTCTAGGGCTTCACATCGCCAGTATCGCCAGCGAAACTTCTGAAGACCGCTTCGAGCTTCGGTCACTAGGTCTTCTCTTTTTCTCTTTCTTATTTCTTCTCTTGTTAGCGCCTTGTATCCCACACGTGAAGGCATGAACAAACCGTTGTCTTGAATGTGGCGAGTTTGGGCGACGATACATGCACCGACGTAGGGGGTGAATTCGTCTACAACTCTTTCTTCGCCTCCGATCGCATCAGTGCGGTCAATTTCGCGCAAGATACACATCTGGCGTAGGGTCGACGCCATATGGTCGCTTAGTTTAGTCGGTATTGATGAATCATTCATTACTATATCATGAAGATCAAGCGCGGCGCGAAGATCCTGTCCCAGAACACTCAGAGATCTGTTCATGTGGGTGTTGAGAGTAGCCAAGTCGGATTCTGTACCACTGTCAACCTTGGCGTTGCGGACCTTGGAAACTGATCCTCGGATTGTCTCCTATAGCTGTCTAATGCTTTTGCCAACAGAGGTTGCATCGGCCGGTGAACTCCTGGGACTTATGGCGGGGACAAGAACTACTTTGAAGTCGCTGTAGTAACAACGGAGTAGATCAGCAGTGGTTCTGATTGGATGTTCTCTCTCCTCCCAGAGGGCCTGTAGCGCTCGGAACCGTTCAGTTCTTTGGAAACTCCGAAGAAGCTCCTCCGTCGCATCAGAAGATGAGCTCTCGTCCATGTCAACAACGATGTTGAGAATGACAATAAGAGCAGGTTTTGTCCGTTGGTTGAGGATTCGATCGTGTGAATGTTGAGCCCAGTCAATTAGCTGACCCAAGAAACTGTCAGAAGTCCTGATATTGTTAACAGATAGTCGCCCATTGTCGCGTATCCTTATACAAACCTTCCATTGGTTGTGACGAAACAGACTACGTCCGAAAAGCCATAGAGGACTCTGGGGTACAGATACTTGACGATGAGCTTTCGAGTCTTGTTCTGGACCGTGCACAGCCTTCGCCCATCTGAGTCTTCCACGATGACTGATGCTCGTGGATCTGGGTAGTCCAGTTTGCCCCATTCAACATTGATCCTGCTCTCGGCAGCGCTTAAGAATTGGTTCACCTCTCTCAGTAGCTTATCTTGTTTTTCCTGCCAGTGTTTGAGTACTTTGTGTTCGGCAGATTCTTCCCCAAATTTCAACTCGAATAGCCAATTTGGTTGAGAAAGAGCAGAAATAATTTCTTGCGCAATGGGCTTCTCGGAGCCAACAAAGCCTTCACAGTCTACCAGATATGTCAGTAGATTGGTAGAATATTTGAAAATCTTCCAAAGCTTACCGGCATAGACTATTGGATACTTCGTAGAGAGTGTTAGGGGATCGCTGTAGGCGTGGATATCACTACTCGTGGACGCAAACCGATCGCTTGGAGATCCAGGCACAGGAACGGACTCTCCTTCGGGGTGATCGGGTCGGGCCATTTGGATCATCGTTCGTATCAGCGTGCTCTTCCCCGAACCTGTCTCGCCAATAAACGAGACAATTTTGGGATACTGGCCCGGGTTGGTGTTTCGCGACATTTGGAGAAGGTCTTGAAGGCGAGACCAAACGTGGATCTGTGGCTTGTCAAAGCGCTGCAGTGAAGGGACTCCGATCCATGCACATGTGGCATCCTTGGTATGTAATTCCAGCTTTAAGTTGGTCGCGGGTGGTTGAAGGAGGTATCGGGTGAAGATATAGTCGATATAATCTACCTCTTGGCACTCTTCCTCGCCAACGCTGAGTCTTCGGCGAGGATTCATAACGTGCTGTCGATCCCTCGCTAAGCATTCTCTATGTGCTGGTCGCCTGGAATTACCACATCCAGTGCAGAACAAAAGCTCTCCAGCTCGTCCTCTACGACTGCAAATGCGGCATCGAGATGATATTTGGAGCTTCAGAGCTTGTCTCTCGATACTAGGCTATGTCAGGGAAGGAAGGCCACAAGCTAGATAAAACCGACAACTCATCTGAGGGCATCCGCCAGGATATATAGGTCGAAGCAGAAGTGGATTCATCCCCGTCTGAAGAGTTAGCATCGACATACGACTGAGTGAGGCCCTCCAAAAACCCTATCAAGTCCTCATTCTCAGGTTCTGAATCAGAGGAAACGGACGAGCCTTCTCGTGGCCTCGCCATCATGCGATAGAGGGATGCCAAAATACAACAAAAAGCAGAAAAGTGAAGAGAAAATGTCGAGGTTTCGATTGAGGGGCACCAGGTGGCTGCTTTAGTTTATGGGCGGCTGAACTGACCGCCCACCACTCGAGTCGGCTGAGACAAGTGAGGCACATTTTCAATGGTGTCTCGCTCCTCTCCGTCCTGCAGTCATCTTTAGTCAAGCGCCACCACAACGTAAGGCAGATTTCTCTCTCGCGCGCGCTTAGAATGACTAGACTGTACGTAACTGGTAGATTATATAAGAGGTCCAAGGAATCAAAAGTTCATAAGAGATAATCATATGAGATTAACGATAGCGGTTACGCCCCGTGGTCGTTTAATTTGATGAATAATAATCTTTTGTAATCTGCTGCCATCTTCGATCTGATGCCTTGAGTCCTTCAGCTGTTCCTGCAAGTGACAGCCTTCTTAACTGAAGGGGGTATAGCGGGCGGGGCCATGATATGCTGAGGGCTGTAGGTTATTCAACTCTAATTCGTTCAATATAATGGCCCCCACAGTACTTTGTTTATGTATTGAATCAGGCTCTCGTTCTCTGAATTCGCTCCTCGCACCAAATATCAAATCATGGTACCGTAGAAACTCACGAAATTTGTATTACCCTATAGATCTAAAGCCGCTATCCTTATTTAACCAGAGGTATAAATGAGTATAGTATGAGATCCTTATTTTCTACTATACCAATCAGAGCTGCAGAATAATATAAAAATTGTCTACAAGGCATTTCGAATTCTATGAGTTTCTATGGCATTGTCTGACCTCCTTACTATCAGTCTAGCCTGATATTCGCTCTGGATTTTAGGAAACGGGCCTCTTTAACTAGGTATATGTACATCCCAATCTCTTCGTGTCCAAGTTACATGGCCCCCTGCCAGTGACTTAGTTCATTCACTAAAGGCACAACCACTTGGTCCAGAACTATCTGCCGAAATTTCAGATCCCAAAGATCAGCATCAGGGCTATTTGAAGACATTATGCAGAACTCAATTGCCTTGGAGTGCGCAAAGGATATGTTCCCTCTTTCCTGAAATATCCACTGATGAAGATGTTCAGATTCTCGGACTCGGTCGGAAGCTGTTGAGCTCGATACACTTTCTTTATTGTTTGTGAAACTCGACCCGCCATGGAACTTGATCTGTAGAAGGATCTTTGCCAGCATGAGTAGATTTGCGCTATCATCTGCAAGTCCCTCTGCCTCGCTTGGGGTGGTGTTTGGGCTTGCAGAATTCCCATAACTCTCTGCAATGAAAGGGTGCCGAAGGTCAATCATAAGCTGATCGTCAGTCGACGTCGCAGAGAAGAATACTGTGTGTTGATTCCAGTGTTTGTTGAGCCAGGGAGTTGAATGGAGTTGGAGAAAGGATGAAGTCAGGATAATCGATAGTCGAAGGCGTTGCTCCTCTGTCAGAGGGGTGAAGCACTTCATGTCAGAACGTGTCAAGAGGAGCTCTTGAAGGCTGATTAGGTTCTCCGCGCAACAGATAGGTTTAATCTCGTCCTTGTAGGTCTCACCCTTTTGAGTGATCTCGGCTCGCTGTGACGTACAACCCTGTCTTCCAAGAGCAGGCGAATTTCGTGGGAATCATGGGCTGAACAGGACCAGGCCTTTCCTAGAGTTTGATGCAACATGGTTGCGTAGCTCTGTATCTGTTGCAGTGAGGAGCTCAACCCCAACTTTTCAACGGTAGTTCCAGTCATACTACTGCAACTCGGGGCCACCGACTTGTTGAACTCATCCAGGCGGTCGTTGCACCTTTTCATACCTTCAAGAAGCTTCCGAACCTCCTTTTTCTTCATGGTTAACTTGATGGCGCGCTTGAACTCAAACAAAGTCACCGGCTCATGGCAGTCTCTTGTTCGCTTTGATGAAGGCCTCAAGATCATCCGCAGTTCCGTATAATAAAACCGGTCAATATGCGTACGAATTCGCTCCTGTCAAAACTACTCACAGCATCACGATCGATATCTAAATGGCAAGCCAACCTTTTCATGGAGGAGGGCGAAAGAATACCAATGACGTCTCGGGTATGCTATGCAAGGCTTGTGACTGTTGAGCATAATATCAAAGTCCTGTTTATTGGGCGCGTTGTGAGCTCAGATTTGGATAGTATTCCTTTTGTAGTGGATGCTTGCTGGATGAAGAAAGATCATCAAAGGAGGAAGGAAGACGCATTTGGGAAGACAGTAGCATCCTTTTTAATTAGAATTCAATACTCATATATTTGCTGAGATTTCAGGGCCCAGATTGCTGTTTGCATGTACCGATAGGAGAGAGAGGGGCTGATCTAGAGTAGGTGTGACGTTGACCACCTTGCGCAGCCTGCGAAATCAGTGATTGGACTTATCAATCTATCATATAATTCAATAATTATATATTCTCTTCTCTAGGCTCAAAAGCCATAATCTTACCACAGCCGCCACAGCCGAAAGCCATAGCTCATTTGGTTCTGTCGATATGACATTGATACACTCCGTAAAAATAGTTAGTCTGTTGGATTTGCCAAGACAAAGCCAGGTATGTTTTCAGCTCTATTGGCAATAGTTTGAACTCTGGCTTTCAACCACCAGTAACAATACTTGCCAGCATGTAGAGAATGGTCTAGGCCCTGCAAGACCCCGCAATCTAACCCAATTTACCTTAAATTATTGCTTTTCAGCCATTCACCGTCCCAGCTTTGCAGGTGTCTATACCTCCTCTGGCCAGGCCGGCGCTTATCAGCGCACACTGGCAGGTTGGTGATAATGAGAAAGGCCTTGAACCAATATCTAGTTGCTTCGCCCCGGCCTGTACATCGTGAGGCCTTTTTCCTTCAGAGAAATACGATACATGATCTTTACCATTTTGTCCCTTCACTTCTCGAACGCACGTTACAATGACTTCTTCGTTGGTCACCCAGACTTTTCGGCATGATAGCTTACCTGATGTAACCATCAAAGGCTTGGCCACGACGCTTCGGACTCTTCCGCTGTTTGATACAAACAAGGCCTACTTAAGAATCACTGACGAGGCTGGTCAGTTTTCTTTTAAAATTAATGGAACGGCCGGAGCTTCAGCAAACCTTCGTGATTCCAGTACAAGCAACCTGGAGACTCCGACTGGTATTCAAGCTGTGCAATCTCTGGCTGACTCTACTAGGGCTATCGCCATTGCTGAAATTCAATATGATCCAAATGGTATCAGGCAATGTGTTTCCCCGGTAAGTTTAGCACCGGTCACCAAAGCAGATAGTAATATTTCTTCGTTGTGCTAACGTGTTGAAGCGCGAGGCCGAGAAATACCGCCAAGATGCTCTTACACGGGCGAGTTTCCTCTTGTATGCCGACCACGTCAGTGAGCATCTGGAGAAATGCAAAATGCCACCGCTTCGCAGCCTTGCTCGCTATGAAGGCTTCCCCAAAGCCTTCATTGAATCCTTTTCTAGCGACGACTCGATCGACGATATGACTGAGCACCTGGGCCTTGGTGAAGCTACCTGGATAGAAGCATCTTTGTTCCTTGTGCAATACTTCAACCAACCGGAACGACCCCAGATCCTTTCAAGCGACGATATATGGAAAAGCCCCGTCGGCAATATTGCCATGAAATGCATTCAGCAAGCTAGTGGATCACCCGTAGCAGGCCGCGTTGCACTTGGTGCTATGAGAGCTCTCCCTGTGTCATATGGCATCTTTGACAATGAAGCATTCCGGCCACCTGTAGGCGACGAGGTTTTGGGTCTACTACACAACATGCCTTTTCACCCCGAGTCTGGCACGAGGGCGGAAGAAATCCTCAGACAGATCCAGGATCTTGGAGGTGCAGAAGGATGGCAATCCCATACTCATGAGCTCACAGTTCTATGGGCGAAGCAGCAGCAGATTGTTTCAGAAGAAGCAGAGAACCTCGCGCGCAGTGTCGACTCAGTCCCACAAAGCATGCTTTCTTTGCAAGATCTGGCGGCATACCCCCTGCTGAACGTTCTACCGTTGAGAGTAGAAGCAATGGGTATCATCTACTACTTGAAAATTTGTGAGTAGTAATTGTGCCAAGTCAGAGTTTGCTGGAGACTGACGTTTCGCAGGCGCATCCGCCGATTTTATTGTGCAGAGGCCGGGGCCGTGGACACAGTACAAGTATCAAGCCCCTTCAAACAATGGATCAGGCACATGTTTCATCGCTGGAACCCACATCATCACAAAGTTTGGAAATAAGACCATCGAAACCCTTCAAGAGAACGACTGGGTATTGACTAATGGATTAAACGACGAATGGGGTCTCGTGTCTGACGAAAGAGTTGTCATCCCAGTAGATTCACCTATTATATACGGGTTCAGTGAGTCTGCCTCATTTCCACTGAGTAATTAATGATACGGAACTGACACAGCATAGATGACGAAGCTCCCTTCTTCACCGCTGGCCACGTCTTTCACACGACTACTGGTCTCCGAGCTCTCGATGCAGAGCTAGCAATGAAGGAAAACCCCTGGGCAGAAGTCGGTCGACTCTCAGCGGGTCATATTCTATATCGCCTGGCAAAGGATGGGAGGACATACGACCAAGTACCCATTCTGGACATCAACTGGAGCCAGATGCCCGAGGTCACCGAGGTCTACGGTGTCCATCTTCGCGAGGGCCGACGAAGCTACCATGCCAATAACTATCTTGTCATGGTCAACTACCCAGAGATCACACTCAAACGAATTTGTTCTACGCTTGCGACATTTTCACAGGAGGATCAGGTACGACTTCTACAGTCACTGAAAGAACTGAATCCTCTCTTTGAACGATTCGGAATAGCAACTGTTTCCGAGATGGTTCAGCGCGAAGTCTACGCAGCAAAGAATAGTTTGACTGCGCGGATGTACAATGTCACCGAAAACAAGCTGGCTGGTCTTGCGCATGCATCAGTATGCTTCTATCCAGAAGATATACCTACCGAAAACTATTCTCAGCTTCCGCACTCACTCCCCGTTGTGACTTTGTTCGACGGAGTCATTTTAGTAAATGGAGTCGTGTGTGAATATGGCCGTGTGGATAACGCCAACAGCGAAGTGAGATGGTCCCGCTTTATCAGCCAGGATGTTGTCGAGCATGGCGTCTTATCCATCCAAGACCCACGTTATCATTCAGGCATTGGGCGGATTTGCTACAGTACAGACTACGACGGAGACGATCTTCTGGACCTCCCAGTGTTTCAGTATCTGACTTACGGCTCTGAATGCGAGCTTGAGATGGACCCTATCAGTATAGGTGTTTCAAAACAGGAGCTGCTTCTCAAGGCAGCATCCTTTGAGCCCTTTCAACTTGATACAGACGAGCCCGCAGAAATGAAAGAAGGCGAGATGGTGTTCGAGTCCTTCGCCATGGAGGAAGAAAAGATAGAAACAGTCGACGAGATTAACGAGTCAGAAGTGAGCGCTAAGGCAGTCACCGAAACCTCTGTTCTCCCGGCGGATATCCGCTTCGAAGTAAAGCCTCGTGAGTTTGACGTTGTCTACGACGAAGCACCCCTACAAAAGGACCAGGTACAAATTCAGAGACAACTCGACTTCGGCCCTATACAACTGACGACTAAGCGAGTAATGTCAGATGGAAGCCCGGGAATATTATTCGCAGACATCGTGATCCCCAACTTTGACACAGTTTTGGAACTATGGAATCACAAGCAGAGCGACGAGACCTTGAAGATGTCACGATTGTATCAGACGGCGACCGTAATGCACAATGGGCGACTCAAGGCCACCGTCACCATTTCACCAACAACTTTGGAAAACTTGAAGAGCATGGAAGACATCAAAGACGCCGAGGATCCTTCAAAAACTCTCACGTTCAAAGATGAGCTTGGAGAAGAGGCTAAACTGCCTTTGCTGTTTGCGAGGCTGGAGTTGAACTTTTCAGACGATAAGAGTGAAATTGTGTCTGGAACATTGTGGGAGTACAATCAAGACATTTCAAGAGAGGGTGCTGAGGGAATAAGGTAATTATGCGTTGATTAGCTGCCTAAGGAGTACTTGGTACTGACTGATGCAACAGACACCTTATCATGTCACGCCCGGGTTCTAGTTCACAGAGAGTGCCAATCAGAATAGGCCAAGGCCAGATCGTAGGAGAAATACCTACTGGCGGGCCAACTGGAGGGCAGACAACACCACAGAAGGAGCCTGTCTTCCGGCCACCGGTTGGCCAAAGCGATTTGGCACTGCAAACTCTTCATGCCATCTTCGCAAAATACAACGATGATGCGGTAGATTACTCTGTCTCAGCCATATTTAAGCGTTGTGTACTGGTTAGGATACTAATCTGAATTCCTTTTGTGATAGGTAAAATCAACAAGCGATCAAATATTCCAGAATCTCATGTTCTATCACATGGACCAGAGCCATGCCTCATTACTCTCTTCAAAGGACAAGGAGACTCGACAATTACCAGACCATCTCGGCAGTAATCTCCCATCAGATCTATCCAAGTGGATAAAGGAGACCTTTGGCCCAGCCTATACTTGCCTTCAGATTGCTCAGAGTCTGCAAACTCGAGAATGGCGGTCCAACTTCACAGACGATGAGAAAAAGAAGATTCTGTATTTCTGGCAAGGACAAGGTCCAAAATGTCTTGCTAGATGCCCAGAGAATGCGATGCTTAACCGTCTATGCCTCCTCGAAGCCTTGAAACAACTTTTCCCCGTCCTGCAAAGATTCATCAATGACGACAAGAAGAAGTGGGCACAGGCATACTTTGATCAACTCCTTAACGTCAAGATGGATGATATCGTGGAGGACATGGAAGGTAATCCGCGGATCCTTGACAGATATACCACAATCCTCTGGGTGCTGTACCCGGAAGGGGACTATCATGAGCGTTTTCGAGACGCGATATACTCCAAGTTTCTGGGTTTCGCCATGGCCCAGCGAGTCAACAAGGATACAGTTATGGAATGGCTGCCGCAAGTCACCAAGACCTTTATCGACGCCATCTTGAACGACAGTTTTGAGGGAATCGATAACAAAGTGAGAGATCTATTGAGAAAGGAGCTGGACACCTTCATGGCTGCACATCGCGAGATGTTTGAAAAGAATGGGAAAGAATTCGCTGCCAAGAACTACGCCGACATGGTTCACATCCTTGTTGCAGGAGACTTGAAACTGAAATCAGCCATGATTGTAGGAGTGGGCTCCTGGAAGCGTGTGAGGTACGAAAACTGGGACTACCTGAAGGGGAGAAGCCTGTTGGAGATGAATCTAAGGTCTGGATGGACAGGCCTCGGGTTAGCGTTCAAGGTACGTCGATTTAGAATGTCCCAGAGACCACTGAGGGAGAATAGCGACTAACGGATTCCGCACCTAGATGAGTCTCCTCGGATACAGTGTATACAATATCGTCATGGGGGGCAAGGACATGAGCGCAGCGCAGATAGGAAGAGTGACGACAGACGTGACGAAGGGCGTTTTCGACATCCTCACACCGTTCCTCCTACGACCAGAAGCTAAGACTTTGACCGAACTGATAGCCCAGTGCCAGGTGATAAACCAGACAACCGGCCAGAGGCTGCCCCGTTACGCTCTTTTCAATGGACATCAAAACGGCACACACCTCATGTTCGACGTTTATGACGCTAAACTTGAGGATACTGCTAAAGTAAGAAACGCAAAAGCATCAAGAGAGACCACGTGGCTTGGAAGGATGAGAAGAAGGCTATCGCTTTCAGCAAGGGTTATACGCTGGCTTGGCATCGCTATAAGTGTAGTAGTTGTCGCGTTCCTGATTTGGGATCTGTGCAACCAATGGGGCCATCTCTCCGGGACTGGCAAGGGATTGGCGATTGCACAGATCGCTATTGAGGCGGCGGCCGTCGTTGTTGGAATCATCGGTTTGTACTCTGCTTGCTCCCTGATCCCTGTCATTGGACAAATCCTTATGGTGGTTGGCCTGGTCCTTTCCATCTTCTACTTGGTGTACGGTAGACCAGAACCAGAGAAGACGCCGGGGGAGAAGTTCGTCGACAGTATGAGAGGAGACAATGGCTGGCTCAAGAAGATCGACGATGCTCCTTCGACTACGCTCGAGTATACCATCACACCAACCGAGATACCAAAGGACGCAGATTTCTCTTTTATCGTAACTGCGAAGAACACCAAGAGCTCGAGTATCGAATTCATCTCTACATCTAATGCTGAGAAATCTGCATCCGACACTGAAATTCTCTCTATCAAGTTTGGATTCACCACTGGCTCGGACACTGTGTGCCTGTTCAGCAATGAATCTTTCAGCACCGCTTCCGACGCCAAGGATGGGAAATGTTCCTACATTGGCCCAGATGAAATCTTCCAGACCAAGCTACACGAGCCAAATGGCAAAGTTGGAGGGGTGATTTCATACGAGTACGAGCTACAGCCACTACCGCAAAAGGAGTCGGATTCAACTTCTAAGCGTATCTTGCCTAGTGGAGGATCATTCTCTGTTACGGTGTCTGGGAAGACGCGGTCGTCAGACAAGGAGTTTACGTTGAAACTTGTGGAGGAGCGCCCGGGTCCTGTTTGCGCTATTAAGGTCCAAACATTTTCTAGGAAGAAGTAAAAATACAGTCTAAGGCTGTGATAATAACAAGAAGGTAGTAATTAATTGAAAGAGATTACGCAGGACATCAGCTCATAGTGAATGCTAAACACAGAAGAATCATTCCCTGCCTTCCCAATACCCTAGCCGCTTCTCTCTAGGCTATCTCAGTTGATTCAATCTGCTTATCCCCAAGTTTGGCTTTCTGATATATGTTAGTACCCATTTGTTTGCAAGTGAAGTGATTAATATACCACTAGTGGACAAGCGAACACGAAACTGAGCGCAGCGGCCGCCATAAAAAAAGCCCAGATGCTCTTCATAGCAATCGCGATCTCCGGGATTACCAACGCCTTTTCGTGTTCAGAAAGGGCTTTGAACACGGCGCTGCTAGTACCCGCAATCAAGTTGCCGATCTCAGCGTCAGAAGCTGTTGGCAGGGCGCTGCCCACCTTGTCAACGCCGATGTTGTGGAACAGACTGCCGCTGATGGCGAGAAAGAGTACCATTCCCAAATCCTGGGCTGGAGTTGACGTATAGTGTTAGCTGAAGACAGAACTAGATAGTGTCCCAAGAGGAGACTTACAAATTGTCATGGCACCAACTGCATCGGCAATTTCGTGAGTGGGAACTAGTGACTGCACGATGGCGAAACCAGCGACGATGTAGCATCCAGTTCCGGCTCCGACAAGTATGTTGTAGCCGTATATCTTACCGTTAGATGTTGTCTCATCAATGGTATCTGGAGGGCGTTAGAAGGGACTGCCAAAAGTAATGAGCAACTTACACATTAGAGCACTGCCGATGAGCGCAAGGGAACTACCTCCTATGTACCAAACAGGAATCAGTCCGTATCTTGGCATCAGAAAGCCATTCAACAATGAGACAGCAACCATAAACATGATCAAAGGAAGTAATCGAACGCCAGCTTCGAGTGCTCCATCGCCCTGAAGATGTCAATTACAAATGCCTTCTAAATAGTTAGAATTCCTACCTTGATGAATTGAAAGTACAGAGGTACGAAGTAAGTCATGGCCTGGGCTTGGTTAGCAAAAGTTTTCATTTCGATACCATGTGACTCACTAAGATGATGCCTGACGATAGAAAGACCTGAAGCTGCATGTTGACAAGAATCCACTTCTTGAAGTAGTGCAGGGGATAAAGGCGGTTTTCCTTGGACACAAGGGGATGTCGCTTAAGCAGGACTACAAAAGCCACCAGGAGAACGCCGGTGACAATCCAGAGTGCAATAATGGTCCCCGAGTGAAATGAATAGACAACACCGCCGAAGGTCAGCGCAACAGTCAGGCAAGCAGATCCCGCCAGGAAGATAACTGCGTTGATCCAATCGACAAGGCGGAGCTTCTCCGCGAGAGTTTTAGTAGGGTTGGGGTCGGCACTAGGGAATAGGAGGAAGTACGCAGGAGCGAAAACAGCGCCGATGGGAAGATTGATGTAAAATCCCTGGGTACTGAGTCAGTAAGTGTCGAACGGGAGAAAGAACGGAAGATGCATACCCATCTCCAAGTCGCGCTGCTTGATGCGAATGCGCCACCAACCTATCGACAATGCTCAGTCCATATACTCTTCACGGCAAGACGGGAGGTAGTTAGAGCTTACAACGGGACCAAGAACACTGCCAACGCCCCACACGACAGTACTTCCAGCAAGGTAAGCTGGCTTCTCTTGCTGGTTGGTCAGGACCGAGACATATGTTAACGTGCCAGAATACATTCCAGAACCACCAATACCAGCGATGACGCGACCGATAATAAGCGCTTGGATGTTTGGTGCAGCACCACATAGAGCACTCCCGGCCTCGAAGAGAAAGATATTGAAGATGTAGACCCATTTGATGTTGAAGACACCGTATACCTTGCCCCAGAGGAGGATAAACATGGTGCCGAGAGCGAAACCGGTACCGATCCATGACATGAGCTCGAGATGGCCGAAGTCGTTGATGATACTGGGCTGGATGTTTGCAACGATGGTATTGTCGATAGCGAAGAGGAGCGTTGTAGACAGCATCGCTCCATAGGCAACGGCCCACTAAACCAAGTCACCCAATGTTAGCAAGATAGATGGAAAGGCCAAGACCTTCAGAAGTACTCACTCTCCATCCCTGAATGCTACGCTGTCTGGTCTCATGGTGAGATGTATCACTACTACCTGGGAGGTCTCCGGTAGTATGCGGGCTCGTGAGTGCTGCATCTGCAGGCTTCTCGGTACTTTGATCACTCATGGTTGATAGAATTCAGGTAGGATCTTGGTATTATGACAATGAATAATAGCAATTTTACTTTGTCATCTGGTACGAAAGGAAAGCATTTTTGTCAAGTAAAAAGGCTTGCAATAAACTTATACAAGAGCAGGGACGGAGACGGGGCGGACGCGGACATAGTGGGGCCGTCTCGACAGAGCACCAAAAGACCTGCTATTGGTTAGTGACGACTCCGTTTCATACGCTAGTCCGCTCGACACCGAGGAAGACGCCCGATTGGTCACATTTGAGCGGCAGCAATGTAATGCACTAACTGCCACTGATGATTTCAAAACTTCGCTGCAATGTATTCGAATAAATATTGCCTGGTGAGAGACCCATAAGAGTTTGGGTAGTTCAGCGAGCTCGATGGTCTTTCATCAGTACGTCAACGTACTACTTGCCGTTAGGAACATGAAGTGACATGCACATGCACCCAGGGTTCTCTTACAGGAATGCAGTCGTATATGAAATACGAATAGTTCTTGCCTTGCCCAAGGTATTCCTTTATTGTCCAGGCATTGAAGGTTACAGCCTCAGTCTCCATATCCTCTCTCAGTGGCAGATCTCGCTCCGGGCATACACGTCACGCCCCAGAGCGCTTGGAGCTCAGCTGCAATTGTGGTGAACCCGATATGGATATGCCTGGGAAACAAAATCGATCGGTCACCCCGCGCTGCCAGCTCAGGTGCCGCTAGATGGCGGTAATGTCTGTTGGGGCTGTGCTCGGTTCTCTTCCTTGCTCTGTAGTCGCCGTACTGGCCTGACGCAGTGTGAGCCCACTCCCAGTCGATAATTCCAGTAACATTGAAATGATCATCCACCAGAATATGATCTCCCTTATCGTCCGCGTGCTTCAGATAGAATTTCCCGTCATCATGGACTGCGGGTAACACATGCGGTACCAGGTCAATGAGGTATCGGTGGATTATGTAGGCATCCATTGCTTGTTGCGAGTACATCTCGTCTCGAACAATTAATTCCAAGATGAGTTGGAGTGAGGATACGTGGTATTCTTCCAAAGAAGAGAAGGACCCGCTGGTGCGCATTTCGGATTGCAAAAAGTCAGTGAGAGATTCTCGAGCAAACGCGCCGACACGAGACCCTCCAGGGCTATCGAGAGAGCCGAGAAGATCAAAAGGGTATTTGTGAAGCTCCACGAACGTATCCGCTAGCTGGTCCATTACCTTTTTCCTTTGTTCCTGAGTTTTTAGGAACCATCTCAAAGATTTGCCGGGTAACTTGTCCATCAAAATGAAACCAACTCCTACAGAGTTGTCGGGGTGCTCAAGCGGAAAGTCGTGAACTTTTGGAGCGGGAACGTCAGTCTTCTCCAGAAACATGAGAGTTGCAACCTCACTCCTGAGGATATAATCTCGCAATGCTGTCGGAGGAGATGTAGCGTTGAACCTGCGGATACGGTTTATCCGCGTGATTCCATCGTCAAAACGAACCTCGATATAATAGTTCATGCCTCCCATTACAGAGCTTCGTGCTGTTTTGTCATACTGGAGTGGAGGGATAGAGCAGGGAATTCCTTGGCGTAAATGGCTGGCTCGCGCCTCAAGAGCGCGGGTATCAATCATATCGATCAGGGTCGTGAGCTCACGCCTTTCAGCATCCCGGGCTGCAGGGTCATAAGAGTCAGCGTCCTGATAATTGAAGAGTTAACAAGTAATTGCATTTATTGAGGAAGGGAGTTAAACTAACCTCCTACCTGGGACAGTCATGGAACTGAGGTTGAAGATGGTTGGAGCATAAATGGCTGTTACAGAGGACACAGTCACCGAGAGTTCGGACAGCCAATCTGCGGCAGCCTTCAAAATCACACGTCCACAAAGGCATTGTCGAAAAGTCTTCGCTGAGTGGCAAGAATCGGACAAGGAGCTCTGCCACTGTAACCTTATGGGAGACTGTTAGGGCCGAATATGGATGAACTTGCTCTCCTCCGCCACTCTCAAAGCAAACCTGGGTCTGCAGTCATTTTCCCCATGGTCCTCGGAGTTGAAGTCGTAGCTGAGAACCCGGACCTCGAGAACTCGCAAGGATATTTATGGCGTTGATGAGGAGAATCCACTAAACGCTTTCAAGGTGTCAACCTGAGAAGAACAGCATCAGCAGGATGTCATCCAGTTGTTGGCCTTGACCCTCCAGAGCTCCACAGAGCAAGCAAATAGGCCGTGGGCGATGTTGATGTTGATGCTTTCTGGGCCGCAGGGAAGCATTTATCTATCCTCCTTGATAGTATGAATCAACTTGACAGTGCAAATCAAGGCCGTGGAGAAGAAGGGTCCATTATATCCCGAGTCAAGGCTGCCGACTCACCAGCCCAAGCCGCTTCCTGGTGCGGGACCATTTCATCTCCAACCTGGTCAGGGTACTTCTCCTCGACGTCGAACAGTTCAGCGATGATAGCTCCGGACGGTCGGTCGCGAGATATGTCATCGATACCATAATCGGTGCTGAGTTACGAAATTGGCTCTTTAAGGAGTAAGGGCTAGATATTGCCTTCAGCCAACTTCTGGGCCCATCTTTGGCAATTCCCAAGTTCACCACTCTTGTTTGCGTTTCTCAAAACATAGTTGTGGACACTGAGTAGAGCAGGAGATGATATAGACGGAGATGATGGGATAGAAACAGACAACGCTATTGCAAAGATGGAATTTCTTTACGTAAATGAGAAGATGAGAGACGATATTACTGCTTGATTCTGCATCACTAAAAAAGCCACTACAAGTTCCCAGTCCTTGGACTCGGTAGCGCTAGATCAATGACATCGCAGTGGCTTGCGCCGAGTCCAATAGAGGAGCTTGGCATCTACAAGCGGCATACTTTTCTTGACTCGTGCGATCCACAAGCCGCGTGAGAGTGTGGCATTCCCTCGAGCGACTAGTGGACCGCCGGGTTTAAGGGGGTCGCATCATGGTAACTCAGGCTCTGCTTTGACTTTACTGGTGCCTGAGCTTCGCCCGCAGAGCAGGTGGATGTATCATAGATAGGTGCTGAAACATGGGTATTCCATGCCACACAAATCCATGCCTTATCAGAAATGCTTATCATGTGCAACAAGGAATACGTACAAGTGACATGTCCTTTACGCAAAGAAAGCCACTTTCTTTGACGGTCTCTACGCTTTGACACTGGTTGCTTGGCGTAATCTTGGTCCGCGGCTATAGTGGGGAATATTCGCTCGCATGCGGCTTGGGGCGTTCCATGATTGGGGCCGGGTAACTCTATTCCTGCTAATTGTGGCGTGAGTGCGCCCTGATTGATATGCTAGCCCGCTAGTTCAGTGCTGGTCCAGATGCTAGGCCAGCTTATAATAAGCCGTAACTGTGTGCCCCTTCCCTGGCCCGTCCGTCGGAAAGCTGTTCCTGTTTTCTCGAGTCTCCGAAATGTGATGTGACTGGGTTTTCTGCACAAGTTCACCTTCAACAGGCAGTCTCCCTTGTACGGGATATCGCCAGTATGATATCCAGCAGGGCTGTTATGGTATGTATTGACATTCCGGTTTTATTTGTAATAGTAGAGTACTGATCTTTCAGGGCTTTGAGTGGTCCTTCATGGCCCTGGCATACATCACAGTCGCCTGTCGCATTTATGTCCGCGTGGGCATGAGAAAAGCACGACTGTTTTCTGCCGACTATTGGCTTATTGCTGGCCTGCTGTCTTGCCAGGGTTTACTGATCTGCGACACTATTACCTACTCGATGAATGCGATGGATAATTTCACAATAGATAATGTAGCTATCAGAAAGGTAAGCATACTTATTCAAGACATTCCTTCGCTCTTCAGTGCACCAGCGATCGTATAGACTGATCCTATCCTCTTGCTCAGATCCGATTCGCAACAAATCATTTCTTCGACACAGGCATATACTTTCCCAAGTTCAGCATCATCGCCTTCTATTTCAACCTCGTGCCTATTACACAGCCAAGAATGCGCATTGCGCTCTATTGCCTAGCCGGTCTCACTACCTCTTTCGCACTCATCACTTTCTTCTGTGACTGGTTCTGGTGCGGGCCTGATCCTTCTGTCAACTGGTCAGTCACAATTTGAAAACTGCTATTAAACTACTAACTCGATATCTAGGGCAAGCGGAGAACAAGAATGTACATCCTTCACATCCATGACTCTTATGCGGCTTCTGTGGTCTATGAACTTTGTATCCGAGGTGCTGAGTAAGTCTCGACTTCCGTGACCTAGTTGAGCGTTAAAACACCGATTCCTGACCATGAATTAGACGTTGCATATCCGATACCCCTGCTGGCAACCCTCAAGATGACTTCAACGCGTAAGAAGGTTGGACTAACTGTTGTTTTTGGACTGGGCATTATTACAATCGCCGTCAGCGTCGGCAGATTTGTAACCATGGTCTATGTCGATAATGCCATATCTATATGTCAGTCATCTCAACATCAATTCAGATATATATCTAACATCCTCTCAAGATATCTGGGCTACTGCTGAGATCTGCATCTCTGTCATAGTCGTTGCTCTGACAGCAGTCCGGCCTCTACTTCGAAAGCTTACCAACTTGAAATCTACAACACTCCTGACGAGCGAAGACCGATCGGGTGTCCCAGCAATACCATCGAATCGGTCCCGGAAGCCCGGAAACTTCACTGGAGGATCGGGGGTCTACTGGAAAGGGACAACAAAGAATCATCTTAGGCATGCCGAAGCCATGAGACCGGAGAGTTCAGCTGGCAGTGAGACGGAACTGAACAACATGAATGGAACAATGCTCTCACAAAACGTAACAGTCTCGAGGGAGACCATTACTAGCAGTATCCCGAGGCAGCCAGAGTATACCCTAAAGGATTGAGTGCAAGCTATGTGATAGAGAAATAGAATTATAGATAGAATAAATACACGAACTTAGACAACAAGCTTTTTCTTCAATTACTTCAGTAGCACCATTATTAACCATACCTCATCTAGTTCCACTGTGTGCATTAAATACAAATATTCGGGGCACTGCCAGACGAGAGGTATTCATATGTCCTCAACTCTTCTCACGATCAATCATATATCGTAGTTGAGGAAGATAGTCGGCTGAACGCTAAGCAGTAATTTCTGGCTGCATGAAACTAAAAGTAAAACATTAATATGTGACTATGAGAGTATGGGTGTAGTATACGATGTCTAAGTATTGTCGCCTTTCTGAGTTATATCCAGGGGCTAAAAGCAGTCAGCCAGGTCTCGCCATTAATGAGCCAGAACCCAGGAAGCATGAACAGACTTGGTTAAATACGAGGTAAAAGAGCTGTAAGTATTCTCATCTTCATCTTCCTCCGGGGGACTATCTCTTTATCAACCGACTTGATTCATTCGATAGGCGAAAACAGGGAAAAGCTCAATAACGACTAGACTCAACCCGAGCCTTGAGCTCCCAGTCCATCGGTCTATAGATCTTCCGACAACCATTCTGCGGCTGAATGTTATCCCCGAGCCGAGCCTTGCGACGAGATCATATTTATCTCACCAACACCTGGCAAAAGAACTGAAAGCCAGATTGTTACATTATCTAATGTCCCAGAGCCCTCTTTGTAAAACTGTTTGTGTTTATACTTTAATGGAGCCATTGCTAGCTTTCTGCGCTAGATACTAGGGACAATTTGATCTAGCCCTCACTACACCCCCGACCATTAATATGGACCCCCTCAGCGCGTTGGCCATTGCGGCTGCCGTTGTCCAGTTCGCCGAGTTTGGAACCAAAATCTTGAAGAGGACTTGGGATAAATACCTGATAGTCTACAAAGGCCCAGATGCTACCTATCACCTTACCCAGGAGGGTTCAGATTTGACTGCGCTCACAAAAGAACTTTCCGAGCTGGCGAAAGCAGTTCAGGTTAATTCCGATGAGGTCGTGGCCGGCGGATCTGTAGCGGAATCCCAGTTACTCAAGCTTTGTACAGAGTGCGAGAGCATTGAGGCCGAATTTAAAACGGTTTTGAACAGGATCGACAACCGCAAAAGGCGAACTATCGGCAAAGATGATGAGCGAGCAAAGAATAAAATTCCTCGCCTTGCTCTGGCAGGTCTATGGGACAGGCACAAAATCGATGAGATGAGTGACCGCCTGGAGGCACTTCAAAAAAAGATAATGAACTGTATTGTCTTCTGTCTCTGGTGAATATAATCACACTGTGGACAATGATCAAATCCATGCTGACTTACTACTTAGGGCTGACTCAAAGAAAACAGCAAGGTGGGAATTGCATTTCACAAAAACATTGGATACTATACTCGAGATCCTAGCGAGAGTTGAGAAATCAAAATCAGAACAGAGTGATGGCACAAGGGAAATACAGGGCGGAAACCCTTCTGAACCTTCCACTTTAGAGTTGGATGACGTTTGCCAGACCTTGATCTCCGAAGATGCAAATTTGAAATGGCTCGTCAGTGGAGTCGATGGCAAATTAACAGAAGTGATATCATCGCTAATCAAAGCTCGCCAATCTATATCTCTTCAAAGGGTAGGCCGGGAGATCACACAAGCTCTGGCAAGCAGTAATTCGGCTGACGCAAAGAACATCCGCGATGAACTGGTGCGGTTGCTCTGGGATAAGAGATGGACCTTGGATAACTCAATGGCCACGTTTTCAACGGAACAACTGCAAGGCAAATCACGACTTTCAGACATCGGGAAGGATATCTCCCATGGCCTCTACTTTGAGTCCATGTACGATCGCGAGGACGCAGTGGCCAACAACTTCGAGGCTACATACGAATGGATCTTCCACCGTGAACCTAAGGAATCAGATGGCAAGGCCCTTTGGTATAGCTTCCCAGAGTGGCTTGCGGAAGAATCAAGGACACCTTATTGGATTACTGGCAAGCCTGGGTCGGGAAAGTCCACCATCATGAAATTGATATCTCAACCTGATCCCTCCAGCCCTGGGCAAAGTCGTTACCGCTTCTCATCACGAACTATTACGCCTGTAATTCGGGCTTAAACATGCAAAAGGCATGGGAAGGTCTCAAGAAGACTATTTTGCATCAAGTCCTCAATCAACGCCCGAGCACCGCGCCCATGATTGCACCGAGACGCTGGGCTTTGTTCCAGGCACTTCGAGGAACGGCAGACTTCCCCGATTGGGAAGAATGGGAGATCAATGAGTCCTTCCAGGCCCTCATGAATGAGTGTGGAAAGTCAATGGCCATGGCTCTTTTTGTCGATGGCCTTGATGAGTTTGAGGTACCCCCAGCCACCGTTGTCTCACATATACGCTCTATGGCCAACGACGCTGCTCAAGGCATCAAGATCTGCGTTGCAACTCGGCCGTGGACGGAGTTTGAAGATGCGTTCAACGATGGCCCCATGCTTCAGATGCACCTTCTAACTGAAGACGACATGATGACGTTTGTTACGAAGAGTTTCCAAAAGAACAGGGGTTATATCGAGCTGAAGAATGTTTACCCTAGTCAAGTTGCCAAGCTCACTGACGATGTGGTGCAAAAGGCAGACGGGGTGTTCCTATGGGTATCCTTCGTAGTCATGGAACTCATCGACCTCTTCACAGCAGGTGACAGCATGGCCCAGCTCCAGGAAACACTGGAGAAGCTGCCAACAAATCTCTCTTCGCTCTTTGATGCTATATGGGCCCGGATACCCCACCGTCACCTACCTGATGCCTGTGCCATGATTAGACTTGCAAGGAGTGCATATGGACCTTTGCCGTGGCTTTTGATGTGGCTCGCTGATGAGTCTCGATCTGCAAAGGTCGATTCAAGTGCCATGTCTTCAGAAGTGAAATACCACGCCAAGAGGGGACTCAAGCGTAGGCTTGCCACGCGTACTCGAGGTATATTGGAGCTCAGTGGGGCTGCCCAAGAAGTTGTCAACTTTGCCCATCGGACTACGAGGGACTGGGTACAACAAACGCACATATGGGAGCAGTTATGTGCTTCATGCCCAAGCAATTTCGAGCCACATCTAGTATTGCTGCAAGCTGAAACGCTATTAATGTTTGACAGTGAAACTGTTTTGGACTATTCACCAAGTCACTTCTGGCTAGCTATCATGAGAGCCTTATGGTACGCTAGCCAGTTCTCGGCCCATAGCTCGCATGACAATCTGGAAGCTCTGATCCAAACACTAGACACATTTGATAAGGCTACCTCCGAGGCTATGCGGAAGGCTCAAGGCGCCTGGCCCACAGTTTATCAACTCCAGGGTCCAGAGATACACTGGTCATCTGTACAAGACGTGTTTGACCACAGAAGAGGACTCCCCAACACATTCCTGGGTTTGGCGGCCCAATTCTCCATCCTTCCCTACTTGCAATGTAGATTAAACACAAGGAGGAGTTTTCTTCAACAATGGAATCCAAAAAACGGGATAGGTCTCCTGGAAAATGCGGTTTTTGGATACAAATACTACATGGCGGAGAACTTCGACCCCCCAAATGGATTACCAACCATAGATCGCAATCAAAGGCTAGCTGCAGTTCAATTCCTGCTAGATCGCGGTCTCCAACAAACAAAAGGACATTCTAGGCACCATCAAGTTTCCATTCGAGATGAACTAAGGTGCCTGGCAGCTGAGCAAGGTCAAGATAGCACTTACTACTTGGAGGTTGTAGGGCGTCTAGACCATGCAAGTCTGTTGCAGTCTACTTTTCGGCGATTCATATCGGCCCTTTATCAGTAAGTATTAGATAAGTGTGTATAATGCTATTATTATCATGAGATGAATAATGACTTGCGGTTACAATTCAGCTGCAAAGAAGTCTGGCTAAGCGATCTCCCTCTATTTGACGCCACGTCTGCTCTTGAATAGCGTGATATGAGTATATTGACCCCGCCATCAGAGGCAAACTAGAGGTCATATAAGCGTTATATGCCTCTTGGTTTCTTCCCTTTGCAAAGCACTAAGTGGGGAAAGATAGTTCCCTCAATCTAAGCATCATAATAAACAGCGCTGGTTCCCATTACGCGCAAATATAATCTGAATCAGAGGATTTTCATGTCATTTAACCGTATGAGAGATTGGTCTTTTCGCCGTGGACTGTAAGCCTGGTGCCTTCCGTCCCCCTGAATAGGGACAGATGTACAAAAGGCCAGGGAGTATCTGAGAAAAGCCCTTCTGGTCATAACGTAAGCGAATTGAAACTATTCTTCTCTTCCCATTCCTGAAGCTTCCTCTCAACGTGTGCGACACTTCGATGCCAATGTCCTCCTGACTCCTCAATATGGCCCAGGGCGGCAAACAGCAACCTCGACGATGCAACAACGCCGTTAATACTGTCGCGACTGCCGCCATGCACCAACTCGCGGTGGAAGGCCTTTAGAGCCATGGTCAGCGGCCACGCGATAAATATGGCTTGTAGCATTATAATGTCGCTGTTGGCCTTCCCTGGTGAAGGGAGGTTCAGGCGCACTGCAGTGGATATCTGAAAGGCAGCGGCTGTAGCACGGCGTTGGCTCTCAGCCGTCATTAGCGGTGGAAGACCTTGCTCTTCGCTCCTGGCAATAGCTGACTCGTGAGAAAATATCTCTGTCGCGCGCAGGTTCAGATACAGGCTGAAGGCGACAGGGTCCTCGCGGATAGATGTAGCGTTGAGGTGTCGTTTCAGCATTCCGAAAAGTACGTCTGTCTTCTTCACAAGATCACAGTAGCCATCCCAGAAGCTCTCCGAAGTCCGCTTTTGTCCGTGATCGAAGCAGCGCAGGGCCAGCTCTACCATTAGGACGCACCCCGCGTATGATGAGATCTCGATGCTAGGCTCGAGGCCTATATCTGACAGGTAGGGCATCTTGAGCGGGACTAAGTCGGATCTCAGTAGCCCAGGCGATGGGAGGTTGATATGAAACTTCTGGATGGGTTGGGTTCAGCATCTACGTGCAGCAAGGAAATTCATCATGGTTATCTTACCTTGATATCTCCCAGCATGCATTGCCATCCGGTACGTGTTTTGACGTAACTGAGCAATATGTACAAAGCCCAGAAGGTCCTTCTTCGCTCCTCTAGAAGAACCTCATCAGTGGTTTCAGGCAGCCTCAGGCCAGAGCCATCATGACTTTGAGAATCTTGAAACGCATCGCCTTCGTTTCGTTTATCCATGTAGGGCAGTCCAAGTAGCCTGGATAGCATCACAGCACGTCCCAGTGTCATCCAGCTCCTCTCGGGCTTCCCAGCCATAGCCTCATATCTGCCGATAAAGAGTAAGGCCTGTAGCAAATTGAGCTCGTTCAACTGGCCATCCCTTTCGCACTTTTCTGCATAGTTCCGTGCTAATATATAGCAAGCAGACTCTTTGTTGTGTGAAGTGGATGAGTGAGCGCATCCGGCGAGCGCAACTGCGTAAATGAGGGCGCTTATAGCAAGACCGCCTCCTATTGATTCTGCCGTGAAGCGGTCCTGGTTTAGGAAGGGAAAGGAGAAGTAAATAGACTCAAAGTAGTACTTGTGCAGTGCGCTTAGTTCTGCGTGCGAGATTTCCTCTTCGGTGGCGCTATGAGCCAAGGATTGGGGCGACAGGCGAGTGAGGTGTATGCTGTCGAGTGGTTCCAGGGCTGTAAGCTGATTGCACCAGTCGAAGGCAATGTTGGAGTTGGCCCCTGGATTGAACAGATCAATATCTAGCATGGGTGAGCTGTTAGTCGGCAGATCGATGACCGTGCCCATGTTTCGGTGGCTGTCTAGCTCCATGGGGTTACGGCCAGTTGACGGACCTGCAGATCCGGGTATACTGGGAATACGTGGTGATACCGTAGTCGCGAGATGGTACTGAGTGTTGATGTCTGGTGTAATAGAGCCAAGGGCGTCGGGCCAAAGTGATGGCAAGACGGGCGCAGTAGTGGTCAACGGTGGCTGTAGATGTGAGGTCGTAGAACCTGTCCTTGGTCGCGGGGTGTCAAGAGCGAGCTGAGCTTCGGTCCTGGCCAATCGCTCTTGGAGCTCTTGCAGCTGTTCATCGCGAGTGCGACGCTGAGAAATCGGGCTGTACCCGCAAGGTTGATTGAGCCGGTCGCATCGTCTTTGCGGGACGTGGGCCAAAGTGTCAGCCACGTACGTGCGGTTACCTTTGTTTCCAGTGGACGAAATACGCTGCCAAACTGAAATAATTCGGTACTGCATGGGGTGGACGGAACGAACCTGCATTTCGGTAAAGCCCTATCACATCGGACTTTGCGCTCCCTGATTGTCAAATCGAGTCGTCAGTTCCGCTGTCGGAAAACGGCACGCAGTGCATATCGATGTGTAGACGGCTTGGCCTGACTTGACTTGCCTGCAAATTTCGCATGCGTGACGAGGCGTAAAGGGAGATCCGCTAGACGAGGATGGCTTGATCATCGCCTACGATCTGTCTGTCTCGAGGTACTCCGCAAATTTGGGTCGATCCGTGCGTGCGAAATTTTTTATTTGATCAGTTGGGCATGGTCATACCACTCGTGAGTAAGAATGCAAAGATGAGTATTTTGATACTGGTGAGGAGAAACGCAACGGAAGTCAGATTGCGATATGCAACAAACAAACAGGGACGAGCATGAAGATGGAAGGAGCAAATTGCGGAGTTGTACTCTGTACTGTCTTATCGATACCCACTGTAGGGGCCGTGCGCGCCGTCTCTCTTGGCTTTACGCTTATTATTCCTTTGTATATGCTCGCTCAGGCACAACAAAACTCCGCTGATAAGTGACGTACGTACGTACGTATCTATTTACAAGGAAGATTGCAAATAAAAATAGATTCGAGCTTGTGATGCTTGAATAATGGAGTTTTGTATGAAATCTAATCCATCTTCAATCGGGCATTTTTCTGAATGGAGCCTTAGCTACAGCCTTCATTTTATAATGTCTTGCTTCAAAAATGGCCAGCTGCTCCACGATGAGAATCAAGCTGGCCTCACTCTCAGTTGAACGAGAAGTATCCATTGACCTGGTACGCTGCCCATTTGCCTCCCACGATTCGCTCAATTGCTTCGAGCCACCCTTGGGGCACTGGTTGATAATGTCCCTAGAAGAATTAGACAAGTCAGATTTAAATATCATATCACATACTCAGTAGCGTCCTGTTCACTTCAATTAGCACAGTTCACCACTTGACATCATAATATGTACCCAGCAATCCTTGATTCCCTTCTTCCCGCCATTGTTCTTGCGCTTGGTCTCAACATTAAGGATAGTGTCTCAACCAAGGCCTTTCACAGTGTAAGATATGGAGGCGGTGCAAGATTCTTGGTGGGTACACCCGTAGCTGCTGCACACTCTCTGACAAGCAATGGACTTTCCGACGTCCTTGCTACCGTTGCCGAAGCAGTCTGCTGCTAGGGCCGAGGTGGCCAAAGTTGTCAGGGCGTAGGGATTGATGAGTTGCATTGCGTAGGAATGGGGAGGAGTTTTGGTTAAAGTTGGGTCTTGAAAAGGTTGAATTGTTGTCGAATGATTGCATGTTCGGATGGCTTTATAGTTGGGGCATATGGAGGCCAGGCTGTCGGTGAATGAATTTGATATCCTTTCCGCCAATACGAGTTTTCGTTTCTTGCTTGTGCATATCCAACGGTCAGTGTCCACGTTCTTAGTAATAAACGCTTGATTTAGACACATGATTAGACACCTTTGGTGCTCAGTTCCTCGGTCTTCGCTCCTGCTTCTGTTTGATTTTGCAAAACAACTTCCGATCTTTAATGGATTCTCTGAACTTTGATCTGCCTGGCTGTCTTTTTGTCCAGCCTAAGCTAATTGCTACGAGCCCGTAGTAAACGGGTCTTGAAACGAAGACTCCATCAGACATCTCAGGCTGTGTCAACTTCAGAATATAGCAGGAAGAAGTGCTCTTTAAATTTAGTATTAATTTATCTCACTCATTTCATGCCCCTGATATTCTGTTTGGTCTTGATGAGACGTCCTTTCAATGCAGCTTCTCATTGGACGCATGAGAAATGCGCAATTGCGCAAGGCAACCGCATACCAAAGTGGCTTTTCTGCCTGATTGCGGCCCGGTTACTGCGGGCCAACCATATGAACGCAAAGGCTGCTCAAAGGATTTGAGGAACCGAGACTTACCCACAACAGTGCAAGGCAGCCCCCGCTGCTTTCAAAGCTCACATTTTCCATCTCACTAAAACGTGTCAAACAGATTTCTCAACGCCGACTGCAGCATCCTACGAGAAATTCCATGTGTCGCTGCCAGACCCGTTGACCCTAAGCCATAGCTTCAATACTGCAGCCGAGGCCAAAGGGCTAGGGATCGCATGTCTGTGCTAGTCCATTCGCCTCGCGGGCGCAATCGCTTTGCCCCGACTGTTACCAAGCCTTGTCGACGCTCTGAGGGCTTGACATCTCATCGCGAAGTTATTTCTAGCGATGTCATATCTCTTATCAAGAAAAGCCACGGGCAGTCTGCTCAGAATACCTGGGACGCTCCGGCCATAACAGTCACTCCATGGATTTGGTCTGGTGGCGACTCTCGTTGGGCAACCGAGCTGTCAGCAACGGGCGGTATCCCCAGTCCTAAATCTTTGGAGCTCATCGCGTTGGATATACTTCTGCAAACCGCATACTATCTATTAAAATCCACACATACTGCTCTTTGTTTTACGGCCAGCACCAACGCGTTGTTGTTGGTGTGGCTGGACGCGTACTGTGAGAGGCACGAAGTCTATTTCCTGGACCGTATCAATTTGAACAAGCTGCCCGAGCGAGGTCAGGTACCTTCTGTTTACGTGGTAACATCGGACCAAGTCAGACACGGAGAGACAAGAGAAGCATTGCTGGTCCAAAGTCAGTTTGCTTATAAACATGATCCCCATTGGGAACTTAGAGGTACGCAATCCCCAAACTTGGATTTGAACAGCCTACGGCATCATTTTGTGCTGGCTTGCTGTCACCAAGCGAAGTTGTCGCATATGGTGGATATAGCAAACAGACATATAAATGACCTGCAGGAAAGTCGACCCATGCAAATATCGGACTACCATCGTGCCACATTGCATAATGTGAATCGACGGGGCCAGTCAACACACAAAGCCAAGCACGAGGAGGGGATTGCCTCTGCAAGACCTTGTACCTTGAGCAGAGTACATACGGTTCGCAGTAAAAGCATTTCGATTGAGGATGAGAGCGTCTATTCAAAAGTTCGAGACAGAATGAACTTTTTGAATCCAGAACTGGAATGCGATAGATTAAGGAATGCTTTTACTGCGAACCATATGTACGCTGCTCAAGGTACAAGGTCTTCCAGGGGCATTGCTCTCTCGATGCTTGTCAGGTATATTGTCAGAACTGGAAATTGCGCGAAAATGGAGCAAGAAGGCGATTTGAGACCACCGCAAGAGGGCTCATGCTCGAAGGAAACTCAAACACCACATGAACGGGACGCTGCCATGCATCAAGAGAAGTCAAGCACCTTAGCTGGGAAGAAGAGATCATCAGCAGGCTCCGCAGATCACCCCAAAGACAGGGATGATAAAAATGGTTCAGATAAAAACGGTGGTGTATCTCAACCACGCAGCAAAAGGCGTGCCAAAGACAGTGGTCTGAAGTTTGCATGCCCGTTCTTTAAACATGACCCCGAAAGATTCAAGAGCACGCGCTCATGCATGGGGCCGGGGTGGATAAATGTCCACAGAGTCAAGTAATAATTCTCTTTGAAAGCTGCTTCTTTCATGCGCTAACCAAAATCCCCTCACAGAGAACACATATTCAGGTCGCACTGCGATCCGCCCTTTAAATGTTTGAGATGTCATTCTGCGTTCAAGACTGAAGATGAATTAAGAGACCATCAGCGACAGACGGTTCCATGTAAAATCTGTGCTCCAGAGTCTCAAGATCGAGACGGGCTCTCTACAATCAACGCAGACACAGAGAAACGTTTAAGATCTAGGAAGACAAACAAATCTCTTACAGAAGAGGAAAGGTGGTTGAATATATATCATATCATTTTCCCTGGCCACTCACTACCCTCGAGCCCTTGTAAGCTACTCATGGTTCCTTATTGTTCTCTTCGACTGACTATTTTTTCTCAGACCATTCCGACACTGAGGACCTGGACCAGCTATTCTCTCGGTCCATAAAGGCAAGATTTCAAGAAGATTTCCGTGGAAGACTCCGAATGGCGCTTCTAAATTCAACAATCGTTGATGATATAGTCCGTGAAGCTACGGCAGCTTTGACAAGTGCCGTTCACGATATCCTCGATAAAGACGGGAAGGACCCCGGACTTTCTAAAGATTCGCCTCAAGACGGAAAGTCTGTCGACGGGTTTTCAGCATGGACAGCCATGGCCATAGGTTCTGAAGCTGTTTCTTCTAGCCTACCCAATAAGTCGAGATCTTTGCCACAGTCTACAGATGACTCTGTGTTGAATCATTCAACCACGGATGATTCGTGTCACACGGATTGGTTTCCAGCTACCAGTGAGCCACCAAGTGACTCTAGCTCAGGCATCAAGGGTTTGAGTTCTCTTCTGTGGCCTGCCGAACAAATTCATCAAGAAAAGGCTTCTGCCCCTGTTTCTCATATGACTTCAGAAGACCTGGCGACTCTAGGAACAGATGACCCAAAACGGACGATACCGAGAGAGCCAGTGCTGCAATCTGGTCCTAGTACCACACAATCATTAGTTCATGACAGTTGTCACCATGATACTGGGAATGCGTCTCACAAATACCCAGAGAGCCGCCAGGAGGCCAATCAAGGGAATGATCCTCTGGACTTCTCTACATCAATCTTTGATCACTTTGAGAGATTAACAGAGGCTATTGAGAGAGATAATCGGGAATTTGACAATGATTTCAACTTTCATTTGCCATCGTTTTCAGAAAGGCTGACCGATTGAATCAAGATGGGCGTATTTCTGGCTATATTAGAGAAGTAAATTAGAAATATTTAATATCTTACAAGAAGGCTAGTCATGGCGATAGCTGTGATGCCTTTTGCAAAAAGTGATTACCATTGCTCGAAGGGAAGGTAATTAATTTGCACATACGCATAATAGCCACTTTAAGGAGAAATATATTATACTGCATACTAGTACTTAGAGTCTAAGAGGATATCCTCCAGGTCAGGATGGTTGTCGAATTTGTCAAGTTCCCTTCCAATGCACTCCAGGCACTGCAACGATTGCCCATAACATTCGCAGTCCTGCACATCGATGGCCGCGTTGGTGTTTCGAGTGGAGTCATGCTGCTTCGCTGATGTAGCGATAGCCGAGCTATTTTTCCGACTTGGCTTCGATGGCTGCAGCCCTCGTTGACAAGCCGGTGACGGGACAGCACCTCGTCGATGAATAGCAGCAACTACTTGCAACCCTGTCTGGGTATCGGGCAATGCACCAGTCCTGCTAACGACTTCGTAGAAAGTATGGTACAATTGAAAAAAGTTGTGTACCATCTCCTGGGCTGGGGGGTTCATAGCGGCGCTTTCATTGACAAATGCGCGCCCTAAAACATTGATGAAGTCCACCGTAGGGTTCTGAGTAAGTGCGAGAAGCTGGCCAGAGCAAGGAAGGTATGGTGCTGGTATGTTCTCATGATCAGGATGGGCTCGTCTAAACATCTCTGTCCAGATATTCGCAACCGTAACACACTCGTTCTTATTGACGTTGATGATGTGCTCGATTTCGGCAGCAGGTCGGCGAGTGCGACGGTGAGCAGCATTCTTGCATGGTTGAGCGCAATGGCACGCATGGATCTTTCTCAAGTGGCCTCTGTTGTCTGGTTAGATCTGGATGAACAGGCTTGTGGGGTTCAGAAAGTCCAGATACCGAAGATGCTTTAGATCAACTTCGCCAGTCATGCAAGATTTCTGGGATGGCAAACTCGTCGATCCAACAGAGCTAGGGAAGATCACGCAGGCAAGGCGATTGTAGCCTCCGGCGGTGGGATTATCGGACATTGCTTCAGTTTGTGGTCACAAGTTGGGTGTTGTTGTGCGAAGCTGACGAAAATCAAGGTGCTAAGGAAAATGTGGAGGGATTGGGAGGCGAGATGGTTGGCAAGGTCGAATGGGTTGGGCAATCCCGAAGCACCCCAACGAGCACAAGTTGGAACGAGGCAACCAGGCAATGGCGCACCTCGTCAGCGGTGGCTGAGTTTACCCCGGCTTTAGGTGCCTCATATGCATGTTTTCATGAGATAATAACAGAAGCAAGTGGAAATCAGCGAGCATCTAAGACATTGGGCGCGGACACGTTCGCTGGGAGGTTTTCTGTTTGAGCAGTCGTCGGCACGAAAAATGAGCTTTCGTTCGATATGACGATGGTCTCGAATCCATCAATCCGATGATTGTGAGCTCCCCTCCACCAATGGCAATCTTGCTTGGTCATGTTATTCTCGGTGTGGTTGAAAATGACAACAATGGCTTTGGGGACTGAGGTCCCCCGTTGGGCGTTGGCGATTACCCCTCACTGACCAAGGGTACGGTATTGGACCGATGGTGGTCAACCTGCACCAGCACAGACTGCAGCTTGAAAACGTCCATCTGGACTATTTGGCATGTATCAGTCTATTTGGACCTTGGTCGGGATCGATGCCGAGTAATCCTGTCTGGCTTTCACCGTTAGCATGCTGCGTGTGCTTTTCTTAGACCACATAGACTAGGCCAGCTGAATTGAACACGAAGTACGACTCTCTATCCGTATATCCTCAAACAAGAACACGATAAGCTTGAAAGAAGTAGGAAAGGAACAGATCGCGACTCTCAAACACCTGCGTAGTGTTTTCACGGCAAGTCTTGCACAGAGCGCGTGGCTTCGACACGCATACCGGAAGACAAAGCTCGACGAGGTGATGAGATCGTTCCATGTTAAGGTACTGTACTAAGAACAATACAGATGGCGATTGGCCAAACGGAAGCGGTCGCCGAGCCCAGCATGTCGCAGGTGTATGTGCTTCATGATGATCAATCCAGCGTCCAACGCCGCTTGATCTTGGGCCAGCCAGCGCCAAGCGTTGAAGAGAGGAAAAGGGAGATGGGCCAGCACTTGATGGCTATCGGTCAAGGTCCTGTTCAAGCAAAGCCTGAAGACGGAAGTGACGAGATGGCGGCGGAGCTGGACAAGATGTGAAAAGGAAGAGGCAAGTCGGCTGGTCCCATGTGGTGGACCGACGAGTGTATTAAATATGAAGTCGAGATGGCGGGGAGCGGGAGGAATTTGGCACGGAACGAGGAAATTTGATCGAGTTGATGAAATGGAGATGATACATAGCAAAGTAACAATAAGAGAAGGAGTTGTGCGGAGGTTGGCTTCTGTTGAACTAAAGGCAGTTTCAGTGGCTAATTTCGAGCGAGGCGTAACGCATTTGCGACAACGCATTCGCGTTCAACGCATTTGCGTCGAGACTGGCCATTTTCTCAGCAGGCAGCCCCGAGTCTACCGAAAATGCCATTAGTGGACAACACCTAATGCCTCAGCATAAAACCAGCGCCAGCTGGCCAACCTCTCAGACCACTTGTGCGGGGGACTCGAGGCGCATGGCCATTCGCCAGCCTTATCTGAAAGAAAAGCGGTCCAACTTCAAGGGTGCCTGTTATAGGGTATGATAACGCCTGCCTGCCAACACAGCAACAACATCTGACCTCCGAGGACGACCGAGCATGGAGTTAATGACTTCCGCACAAATCCTCCATTTCTACAATATGATGTCCAGGAAGACCGGAACCATATTGATATTCGACTCTCTAGACTTAATCACTACAAATGATATGGTTTGTCGTCGTTGAAAATGAGCCCGGGCTTTCTCTCCGCCAAGTCAAGGACCATTTCGGCAAAATAGCTATTTGCCCAAGCGAACCATGGTCGTGTAAACACAGAGGAGTTGTAGACATTAACACTCTCATGGATCAACCCCAGACCGGCAGTATTCTCCAAGATCATATTGAGTCGCTCGGTGATCTCGTCGTCATCGTCTGTTCCATAGATAGCCGATATATGCGCCATGGGCCATGGATTGGTAGCGTTCGCGTGCGGTCCACCAATTCCACTGAATGTCTTTCCCACAGCGTAGTACGGATTCGCTCGTGAGAACAGAGCAGACTTGGTTTTCTTGTATGTAGGATCGTCGCGCTTGAGAAACCCTAGGTACGGCAGAGATACAAGACTAGGGACGTTGGCGTCATCCATTATGTACTGGCCGCCATATCCATTGGTCTCGTAGGCAAAAATACCATTCGCAGTGAGAGTGTGATTCCAGACCGCTTGCCGAATCGTCTTGGCATGGCCACGCAGCGTTCCAGAAAGGCTCTTTTGACCACCAGCTTTATCCAATACGTCGGCAACGTTATCCAGCTCAACTGACATCATGGCGTTATCGGAGGTGATGTAATTGAAGACAGATATGTCGTCTGACGGACGATGGCTGCACGCCACGAGACCGTTTGCTAGCTTGGGTTCACCATTTCCGCTGTTGGGTACTGGTGGTGAGAGTGAACCTGCCTGGCCGGTCCAGTTGTAGTAGCTGATGTAAGACCAATCTTCGGCCCAAGTGCTTTGCGATTGTTCATCGATGACTCGAAGAATTTGCTTCATCGCAGATTTGACTGTCGATTATTAGAATCAATTCGGGGATACGAGGTCTTATCAACTCACAATTATCGTTGATGAAAGATGCATCTTTGGTATTATCATAGTATGATCGCACGATCTTGAGGAAGCCGGCCAGAGAGTCAAGTTCGTACTGAAAGTGGTGAGAAAATGGTATAGTGGCATGGCAAGGCGGTGACATACCTTGCACTCGAATACTGTTTGGTTATCGACTGGTCTATGAAGCGCTGGTGTTAGTCTAGGTATATAAAGAACAGGGTGTTGGCTGGAACCCACGGATTTACGATAACAAGTGTAGCGTAGTCCTATGAATCGTGTTAGCAGTAATTAATACATAAGGTATTGCCAGATCAGTCATGATATAACATCTCCTCAGGGTTTATACATTGACTGAAGGGCTCAAACCACTCTCAGGCGGAGGCTGAAAGGAACCTAACAACTTTAGTTACTTCACGGTCAGTCTATAATGGAATAGAATGGCACATACCACAGTAAGGGTACTCGGAGATGTACCTCGCCTCGGTGTTGATGATAGCCTTGACGAGAGCCTTCAGGTTCTTGTCCTGAGGAAGTAGCTTGTATAAATGGGCAAACTGGTTGCCCGTGTCGCGCAGCCATTGGGCACTTCATCCTTTGTTAGTGAATACCTGTGAGACGAGGAGTTCGGCGTACGTGATATCCTATGTATTTCATCAGCCAATATTCTCTTCATAAAGATACAGAGACTTACACCAGTCACAATGAAAGCGAGATTCTTCTTGGAATCGAAATACTTGACCGTCGTGTCGAGCGTCGATGGGAAGGTATTCTCAAAGAGACGCGCCAGATCGGGGTTCTTGACGCGCTTCTTGATGTCGCTAATGACTTTCTATCGTCAGGTCAGCCATTAACGATCCAGTCTCAAGGCCATCGTAAACGCACCTCAACGGCAGGGCTCTTGAAAGTCCTGCATTCCTCACTCGGTCTCATGAACGGCAACTTCAACTTGCCCGACGACAGCGGCTTATGCTGTTTCTGCGAATAGTCGACATAGTCAGGACAAGAACTTGGCGTGCGACTCTGCGGCTTGTAATCCTTCCAGGACGCTGCGTCGGCGCCGTGCAGAAGAGCTAGCACACCAGTTACAGCGCTGAGGAATTTCATCATGGCACTGCTTTTGACCAAATCAAGATGAAAAGGGAGGAATTTTTCATTTTATCTATGGCTACCGAGGAAGCTTTAAAGTTTGTATTCATCTCCGACGGGCCCGGAAGTTTATGTAGATCTTGTTCGGTATTGGTTTTAAATGCGGGGGAAAGTTGTACTCGACCCTGATTCTATGTAACGTTGAGACGTTGTCGGGCCTTTTGTAAACTATGAATATCGTGACGTAGTTCACTCGATCCTGGTTTGACTTTGTATGAAGCTATCATGATTGGCGCGCTTAATAAAGTTGGGCTCTTCTCCGCCATGAGTTTCACTGCCGAGTGCCCAGGCCACACATTTCCAACGACATTCGATTTCTCGAAGATGATTAAATTGAGGTCAAGGTGTTGAATGTTGGCAACAAATACCATGATCTCAAAATTATCATGAAATTCAAAGCATTCGGACTTCTCGCCGATTAATGTGGATGCTTCGGCACTCACTTGTCCCGAGTTCGGCGAAGTTGAGGGGTTCGGCGACAACTTTGGACCCGCGGGCATCATGCGATGGCTTCTTCCTCGGCATCTCCCACGATAGCTTCATAAACCTGGAACTGTTAATATCGCCTTGCACATCTTAAAACTTTACCTACGATACCCCTAATTTGATCACTTCTACCAGAAGATACTCACCATGGCTGACTTCACCCAATACGGACATGCAACGGCAGAATGGCTAGCCGTCACGGATAGCAGGCCGCCTATTGCCGGCCATCTGGATCTGAAGGAGATGCAGCGCCTCACCAACATGTACCGAGAACAGCTGGCCCAGACCGAGATGGAGAAGCTCAAGGACTACCCTATTCTCATGAAGGACTACACCGTCTCTTCAAGAGATGGCTTTCCTCTCGAGGTTCGGACGTACAGACCCGCTTCCGCCGAAGCAGGCGCTCGTCTTCCTATCTACATCCATCTCCACGGCGGCGGCTATGTCTTTGGAAACATTCCCTCCGAAGATGCCATCTGCACTCGCATCTCGGTCATGACAAACGTCACAGTCGTCAACCTTAACTATCGCCATGCTCCAGACTATGCGTATCCCACAGCATGGGAAGACGTCGTCGACGCGTTCCATTGGGTTCACGACCATATTGATGAGCTTCTCGGAGTTCCCAGCCAAGTCCTAGTTGGCGGAATCTCAGCCGGTGCCCAACTAGCAGCCTCTTTGACGCTTCGACAAAACATGTCCCCTGATGCTCTTTCGCGACCGAAGCTCTCTGGTCAGGTTTTGATGATTCCTGCTCTTGTTCATCCTGGCTGCTACGCGCCTATTATGGAGCAGATGAAGGAGCCTTCTTTGTCTTCATATGTGCAGAACGCGGAAGCTCCCATGATCAACAAGGCAGCGCTCGAAAAGTTCACTGGGCTATTGAAGATTCAAAACCCGGATCCCAAAGACTTTGGCTTCAATGTTGGCCTTGCGACTGTGGATCAGCTTAAGGGCATGCCGCCTTCGACATTGGGTATCTGTGGCTTGGATCCTTTGAGGGATGAGGCTCTTTTTTATGGACAGAAGCTTGTTGAAGCAGGGTAAGTCCTGAAATATGCAAAATCCTGACAGCAGTTCTGACGTTCATGATAGAGTACCCACCGACGTCCATGTTTTTAATGGTCTACCTCACGGCTTCCGACGCTTTGGTGATCAGTTGACTGAGAGCAAGAGATGGGATAAGGTAATGGAGGATGGAATCAAGTGGGCGCTCTCGAAGCCCGCAGCTTCTGGAAAGTTTGAGATCAAGCTCGAGTAGAAAGGTCAGACGAATCTGCTGTAGATATCATATTGTATATATAGAATCAGATAAAACTATAGATGCTTATCTATCTGTACAAGCATACATATTCGCCTTCGGTCTATTGAAATGGGGTATCAACCAAGTCCGATATCTCGTCCTTCGTCTAGTCTCCTCATCCATGAATATTATCATTCCTAGGTCGCGGTCTTATTGAAAGGTTTTACCATGCTCCCTAACAGCGTTCTGATTATCCACCATGATATAATCAAAGCCAACAATCATTCTCATAGATGAATGATCAATGAAGTTGTTTTCATCAGGTGTAATCACATCTCTGTAGAATGGGTCGGCTCCCATTGATTGAAAGGTCTCCATAGTCGGCACCCAAAACTCCGCAGCGCCATCGAATTCGAGCACTGGAGCTGCACCGGGGACGCGAAGAAGGTCTCGAAGTTCAGGAGTAGAATGGTACTGCGGAATAGGTTAGCTCATGTAACTTAGTAGTTGGAGCGTTTCGTTGCTTACCTGAGAGTACTTGTAAACTCCGAAACGAAGGTGAAAGTCTCCAGCAGTCTTGGTATGGTTGTTGGCCCAGTATGCGTTGAATTGCTCGGGCGTGATGCCTTCCTTTCGGTTGTAGAAGAGTTTGATGTGAAACACTCGTTCGAGATTCTTGGAACATGTCGGTTTATAGGTGAAGGGGCAGCATTCGGCGGATGTAGCTGGCTCAAGAGCAGAAACTGAGCGAGGCTGGGGGATACTCGTTGCAGCCGCTAATAAGGGGAGAAGAGATAACAAGAAATTTGAGACTTTCATCTTGCATAAGATAATATCACCTATGCAAATGATTGAAATGGTCGGGATAATAAGCTTCAGACGGCTTCCTATCAGCCATTATATATCTCTCCTCCCAGTCTTGGCACTTCCCATGACATGACGCGGCCTCAACATGGCCAATCTTGTCCATATTCATGAACCTGCCTTCTTCTTTCGGAAGACCTTTTTCCAAATAACACAGAATTTTCACATTTTGCAACATCATCAGCACAAAAGATCATCATTTCGCGAGCTGTCGCGTAGCGAAGGGCGAGACACCGAGGGCCAATAGGAAGACGCGGCGTAAGCAGAGGCACCACATTAGGCATGATCCGCAACGGACTCATGCATATTATGACCTGTGAGATAGGATTATTGAGATTCGGGAGCCGAGTTTCTTCGGGCAGATTTATTCGTACTAGAAATAATATGCGGTGCTTTGTTAGATAAGGTAGTCTTGGCGGGAGATGATGCAGGAAGGGAGACGTAATGGAAGAAACCGAAATTGTGGCTAGATATGTTTGGGCGAGCATGGGCTCGTGTTTGAGGCTGTCGGGAGAGTAGCTAGCGATCAAGTACGATGACGTTGGACGGTAGACACGAGATACTCTTATGCGCGAAAGCATTAACACCAAGTTGCCCAATGCACTACAATTTGTATTTTCTGCTTCACCTCATCATTTATTTCACAGAATTAGCTCCATCTGCCTTGAAAAAATAAATCTCGAAAGGGTATCCAAGCAATCATATCCCCATCACGTCTCGTCGCGATCCCGTTCACCACCGACGTAACAGCTTCGTAGATACATCAAACTCATCGAGTTCCACTGAAATGACAGTTAGACTGCAGTAAATCCAGGACCTCTTCGTCTCGATTCCTTACTTTCAAAATCATCCCCAGCGTGACCCGTGTTTGCAAGAGCGTGCGGTGCAACATCTGCCATGGTTTCACCTGTTCCTTCAAGATCCTGCTCCAAACCGACATGATCCCGGATCTTGAGAAAGATAACAGGTGATGCGATGATCAAAGACGCAGCTAGTAGCACCCAGTTGCTGATGAACTGTGCTTCAAATGACACTTTTCTTGCGTCAAGGTTATTGGAGATGGCTGCGCCGGCTGATTGAATGCCTTTGTAGAAGCCAATGTAGTTTGCGCAGCGACGGCCTGAGTTGGAGAGCGCGCCCATGAACCTTGGCCTGTCAGTCGCCATAAGAAGAAGAGTAACAGTAGACTTACCAGTAAACAGTAGCTTGCCATGCTGCATCATAAAACCCATAGAATATATAAAGGAACATGGGCCCAACATACCCGTCCTCCGTCCAATCTGTGTCGAAGTCCTTGGCCTCCGACATCTCTCGTGTATATGTTCTCTGATGAACATAACCTCCTCCCCAGACAACAAAGGTCATGAAAAAAAGAACAATCAGTGCAATCTTTGCTCTCACAGATCGACGAAGATATTCCAAGTCCAAAAGGTACCCCCAAAGCGCTGCAGCCGCAATCTGCGCCAGCCAGTACAAGAGGCTGTTCAACGCCTTGGTCCTCGTTGAGAAGTATGCCCCGTTGACGATATTTTGTTGATACACGTAGAACCAGTTGGACGAGAAGAACATGGGAAACAAGAAGATGACAAAAGGTTCATAGCGGATGGTTTCATACAAACCGTAGAATTCACTCTGCCACGTTGGGTTCTTCATCAGAATAACGTATGATCCATCCCTACGAATGATATCATTGGCGTTGCATAGGAGGAGTGCTAGAGCAGCGCCGAAAAACATCAGGACGATGAACCCGATGTAGGTGCCATCGCTGACGTCTTGGTTGTTTTCGGTATTGATGTTGCCGCCCAAAGGAATCTACAGACCTTGTCAGTTCCGGTTGAAGATAAAGTGGCTCGTCTTCAGCAAGCGTATATATGATATTAAATGAGGCAGGAAAAGCACGTACAAGGCTTCCGATGACAGCTCCCATGTTGAAGATTCCCCAGAACCAAGCGAAATAATGGCCCTTTTGATGTTCGTGGGGGTATGAGATCATGATAGTTCCTTGAGCTGTCCACAACATGGCTGCGCAGACTCCAAGAAGCACTCCTGCGACGATGTTGAATGCTCGGACATCATTCTCATAGTGGGTGTAGAGCAGAATGCTAATGGTATAGATGCCATAGCCAATACCGCCAAAGGCTAGTGTCAACTTGACCCCAAGCCTGTTGACGAAGGTGCCTCCAAAGAAGCCGACGACAGCAAAGGTGCTGTATAAGGCGGTATTCTAGGATGTTTAGTGAAAAGATTCGCCATTCAGTAATGGCTACTCACCATGTCATTCACAAGCTTGGTATCTTTCAGCCCTCCTCCACCCATTCCGTTGAGCGCATTAAACATACCAGGACACAAAAAGCATACAAAAGCAACCATACCCAACTGAATCTTCGGCGACGCATACCAAGGCAGCGTGAATCCGAAAATTCGGTACTGGCGATACTTGTAGCCCTGTGGGACATCAACAACACCAGTTGAGTAGTTGTATAACGCATCACGCTCTCGATACGCAACAGCCTCCGGGTTGTTCACGGGGGCAGATTGCCCAGCAGCGGGGGTATTGAGAGACATGGCAGGGGGATGTAGATCAACTGAGACGTACGAGAATTCGAGATAAGGGAAGAGCTGGGGAATTTATGAACTCGTAAGCTTCATGGCGAATAGCTGACGTGGCGGAGCACAACGGGAGCTGGTGGTACAGCTTGTCGGCAGCTCGTGTTACTTCACACCGAAAGTCCCTATGATGAGGTATGAGGCTTGCGAGCTAAGGTAGGCTCTGCGGCTGAGCGAATATTCATAGTCTGGAAGGTGAATTATAAAACGAGAATTCATGAATTGGTGGTGTGAAGACACCAGATGCTGTCGTATTTTTAGAACCACCCAAACCCTCCTCAGGTCTAAGCTTGATCTGAGGCCAAAGGACACTGGACATAGCCCCCAAGGAAGCCACGAAAGATGCGCACGCTGCGGGACGAGGGCTTCGGATTCTGAGCTGGTGCGGCTGAACAATTGGATCATGGATATGGCTGACTGCATGTTGGTAGCCAACTATCGAGAGCCCTGATGAAAGAGGCTTCTTGCAGCGAATAAAATGTTTCAGCGGTGTTACACCACTTTCTCACGCGAGACATTTCAGCAGGGTTGCGTGGCCCCCAACCTGCGAGGGAGAGTTGGTGAAATACCGGTAGGGCTGGCTTACGGGGTCGATGGCAGTGCCGTGAGACTGACTGCCAACCCGCAAAAGTCCATTTAAGCATCATTTTGTTATATTAACTGTTATCTGGGTGCGGAAAGGCTTCCAAGGTCGTAAATAAAATTGTTCTTTTGTCAAGTCGTTTCTTGGACATTATGTAACCATAACATGAGTTTGGTATCGTCACGTGATATAATTAGCTTAGCGGGCCTCTCCACAGACTGGAGGCGCATGAGAAATATCTGGTCACACATTCATTGTTAAGGGTGATAAGTCGTTTGGCACGAAGCGCCTGCCCTTGATCTATACTCTCACCTGTATCTCTCAGCGGGACTGAAAATGCTACCACTTGGACGGGGTGTGTCTTTTCGAGATGGATGGATCCTTTCAAGAGTCAAGCCTAACCTCGACAGGGAGGGCGAGGCAAGGTGCGCGATGCGAGCGTCAGCTATCAGGTCTTCAAACTCAAAATAACACTCTACAAGAAGTAACATCAGGCACAGCTACACAAACAGGTGCCAAAGACACTTCAGGAGCACCCACCACCTCGACGAAAGTCTAGCTCTCTGCAACTATCTCAACAGGACGATGAGCGCCGAGTCGGCCGCCAGAGCCATCACTGCTGGTTGCTTGGACATATATCCAGAAAGAGCTGCGTATGGGGATTCGAGGCGGCGTAATGAACTTTGGAAACTTCTTGCTTCTATTCTCCTGCGCTTTGAAGACGATTGCGACATGATACTCGATCTACTCGGCGCCATTCAAGCGCTGCCATCGATGAATAGTAACCCCTGGTGGGTGACAGATCCACAGCCTAGCGACTCGTTGTGCGAATTGGGTTCATTTGACAATATGTGGCAACACTGCTACGAATCGCTTCGATGTCAATGTCAAGAGGGTGAAGACCGAAGTTTCCGGTCAGACAGGAACTACTACAGAAGAGCAGGGATGGCAGAAGCAAAGATGTATCTTCGCGGGATTCCGGGAATAACGGCGTTTATGGGATACAAAACGATCAACCTCATTTGTGTACAGAACCAAGATCTCGAGTTTGTCATCCATGAGATCCACGCTTGGTTGCAGACTGCAGGATCGAAACTGGCAGAAACATTAGATTCGAACAAGATCAAGTGCTTCGAGAGACAGGTGAGAGGTCGGCCTGGTAAGCACTATGAGGTTTCGGTCACCATGTTCGAGCATTGGCAACATTGGAAGAAGTCGTTTTTGCAGGTCAGTTTTGATGAGGACCTTCTATCGTCTGAGGGAAGGGGGCTGGCAAAGGAATGCCATGATATCATGAAAGCGCAGAACATCAAGTTGCCATTGTTTCTATAGCCAGTTAACATATATAGTCAAGACGGAATATGAAGTCAGAAACACTCCCCGTGCACATTGAGAGTAAGCGAACTAAAATGATCAAACGAGCAAGGACCCGTATTAACATCCGTCAAAACGCTGGAAATCGAAGTGATTTGATGGCAACAATTGGAAACAATGTCTTCCTATTCTAGTATCTCAAAATGTGCTCAACCATGAGGTGAATAAGGCAGTAAGTGCCTGGTGTATATTATCAATAATTAAATAAAGTACACTGAGCCAGGTACCCTCTTTCATTAGAGGTTCGGCATTTCAGCAACGCAAGAGTTCTCAAGACAGGTACACTCAAAAGTGTCGCAGCTGTATCCATCAATGTCTGTCTTGTCGTCACAGTCCTTGTTAACATCGCAGTAGTGCGCACCCTCGGGAACAGGGTTAGCCAGAGCACGACGACGAGCAGGAGGCTGAGTGGTAACGACCTCCTCAGCTTGAGTGGTTGTAGCAGGCTCCTCAACTGCAGCGGTAGTGGTGTTCTCCTCGGCAGCCGCAGTAGTAGTAGCCTCGGCAGTAGTAGTGGTTTCCTCGTCGGCAGCTGCGGTGGTTGTAGGCTCAGCAATGGTGGTTGTGTCGGTGAGACGCTCGCAGTTGCGGTTGATGCAGCCGCAGCGGAAGGCATCGCAGAGCTGGATGAAGGCAGCGCAGTCTTCGCTGGTGACGCAGGGGAAGAGATCGGCGGGAACGAAAGCAGAGGTGGTAGCGAGCTCAGAAGTGGTTGTGTCGGTGGCGGTGAGGGTGATGAAGGTGGTCACGTCGGTGGTGATATCGATACCAGAGGTAGTGGCGACGGTTGTAGTGGCGAGAGATGTTTCGGCGACGGTGGTGTCAGAGATAACCGCAACGGTAGTGGTCTCAGATCCGGTCTCAGTAGTAGTAGTCTCGGAGCCGGACTCAGCACTGGTGGTGGTCTCGGGGCTAGACTCAACACTCGTGGTAGTCTCTGAGCCCGTCTCGACACTCGTGGTAGTGGTACCGATGACAGTCTGGGTGACTGAAGTCTCAGATGCAGTCTCAGATATAGTCTCAGCCGTAGTGCTACCAGACGAAACAACCGCGCTGGTCTGCGAGCTAGGACGGCAGAGACCAGCGCTGACACCGGAGATCGAAAGAGCGGCAACGAGGCCGGCAGCGAAGTTGGGGAACATCATTGTAGCGAACGTGGTGATATCCAAGATATCTTGTTAAAAGAGTGACTGGTCTAAGGGATGACTGAAGAAGAAACAGAAAACCTCACAAAATACAGCGCTTCTGGGTTTATAAACATTGCGCATCGCAATAATAAAGGATCGGCAGCTATGATAGATATCTCCAAGCGCATAAAGCTAGAAAGAGACTATCGATTTTGGCTCGTTTCTTTTGCGGGCCAGCCCCAACGCCGCCGTCCGTTAGGCGCCGTTTCCCCTGAGTTTACCTTGGTTGAGAGATTAAGTGGCGTTCACAAGTTCAGCCAAGGTTGAAAATGCCCAATAGCCTCAGGAAAATAGTTATCGGATCACAGGCTTCCGTTATCCCGCCGTATCTTGACGTCAGATATGCCCTGACTAAAATCGGTCGGTGGAGCATGGGAGCGACGGTCTGTTATGTTCCGGAGACGCGACGATATTCTCACGTTAAGCTGCGCTGTGAGGCCAGTGTTTTCTTTTTCTTATCGCGAAAATAAAGACGCCTTACTGTAGTTGGTTAGGGTTGCCCAATAAGGCGTTTTCTCTCCTGAAATTTCTTGTCAAATGCACGGAGCACCAACAGTAAGCAGGTCTGGAATAACGCGGCTTGGAACTCCAATAGACACCAGCAATTACGGCGTTGCTCATGTAAAAATAATATACAGATTTATGGATAGCCAGAGACTGGGATTGCCCAAGTCTCAACCTGAAGTCATCAGATTACGAGTAAGTTCTGTGTGCTAATTGAAGCTCCCAGCCACAAGTCTCTGGTGCAGTAACACGTCCCTTTTACTCTTTACCTGTCGGGAAGGTCTCCAACGGAGGAGACAACCTCTTACTGAGTTTTCGTCATTAATAACAAAGATAATTTAAAATGGGCAATTAATCGTCGCAGATAAGTCTAATTCACATGTCAACAGCTATGGACGTTTTGTTGTCTCAGTCTGAGGTATTGGATGGATGGTAAGACAAATTCGATGCTGTAGGGTATGACAAGCTCGTGGGCGACCAGCGGCCCAATTATCTGTTGTCGCTAGGATACAACAGGGGCACTGAAGCTTATCGTTATTTAGCGCATGACCCCACTAAAAGTGACGATGAGCACGACGGAAGACCTTGGGGTCATGATACACATGCTGAGAGACAGTAGTCGTGTGTTTCTAAATACTGTAAAATAAAGAGCAAAATGCAGTGTAGTCTGCAACTTATTGCAGAGGTTTGCAGAAATCTAAAGCCATCTAGCTATTGAAGTTCAAAACTACCAACAGAGCATAACAATATCCGACATTCTTATTTCTTGCTGAATTCCGTGATGGAAAATTAGGAAAAAAGATTCCTCAACTCCACCACTTCTTCACCATGCGCTTCCTTCTTCAACCTTCTAATTACACGCATCTCTTCTTGCAACATCTCGTCCTCAGGCGTAATTGGGTTAACATGGATATAGCGTTCAGCCGAGAGGGTCTCGCCTGTGTATAACACCATCCCATTCACACAGCCGATAAAATAGTCAAGCTCATCTTGGCTCCGAAAAGCGACTGATCCCATCTCTTTTGACAACATCGCAGTGCCTATGGGTTGGAAATGGAAGAATTCCCGCGCAAGCCTAATACCCGAACAAAGTTTGAGCGGGAGTTGTCCCTCTGTTCTGACTGTTGCAATGAAGTGTTCGGATGCATCGTAGAAAGACCCGATTCTACCTGAATGAGATATTATAAAACTTTCATGTTCGAATCGGAGTGTTTCATGGTTCTCCTCGTCGAGAAGGGCATGTGCCAATGCAAGGGTTGTCACGACATCGTCGCCAGCATTGTCAGCCGCTGTCCTCCCTGGCTTGACATCTTTCCAGTAGTAGCCAAGTCCCTGTATTAAAGTGAACAGACTTGGAAGGAATGCAGTCGGTGAGGACGTGATGTTTGTCACAATATCGCCAAGATCTACCCAGGCCGAGAAGAAGGGTATGGCAGCCGGGAAGTTTGTTAATAGGTAAGTCCACTCCTCTCCCATTCCGAACCCGATGAGTACCAGCTTCTTGTCCTTGGGTAAATCCTGGAGGAACTCAACGATGGAATGTTCCAGATCCTCAGTATCGAGGGACTTTTCCACGCCAAAGCGATGGGAGCGACGAGTAGGCATGCCTTTGAGGCCACCGACGCGAAGAACTTCATCTCCCAGCTCCTTAGACGTGTTGATATTCATAGTGAGCCCTTTAATTTCATTATCTTCGAAGAAATAATGAAGTCGTCGTTTTGGTTTTATCAGTCCAGGGTTCCGCCCTGGGTATGCGGGATGTCTAGACTTTAGCGTCCTAGTGAACGCCAATCCAACTTGGTGGAGAACGCGGTCTCTCTCACTCGTGATTGCAACATGTTCCGTGTCAAGTGCGAGGAAGTAGGAAGTTTCGAAAATTTCGCGAAACCCTTTTAGTGTCGTGATTCTGTTCTTGAAGAGATCTCGCGTCGCTGGATCGCGCTCGAGTTGTTGATAACGTACCATGGTGGCTGGATATGTAAGAAGAAGCAGAAGGGGTTTGAAAATGTGATATGGCACCCATTATATGTATAATTCAATTCATTAAGTTTATACATGAAAGTCTATAAGAACAGTCGATGTCATAATTTGAAACATTCATGATCTTGAGCAGAGAGCCACGAAGCCTTTGACAAGATTGAGCACTGGCAGGATTGTGGTGATACGCCCGGAACATAAGGGCCTACCTATCAAAGAAGGGTTCGAACTCGTGAACGGCAAAAATCGAAGAGCAGCCTAGTGGGTGAAAGTTTTTAGGTGCGGAATGAGAGAAGGTTTATAGGTTCTAGGAAGGATACCACTAGACCACTCTTCGACACAGGTAGTAGAGTGATTTTGGTATATAAGGGTTCGCTTTGTTGAAATCGACATGAAAAGGAGATTGCTGAGAAAAGAGAAAGCCAATATGGATAAAGAATGTCAAAGTTGTCGTCAAGAAGCCTCAACTGGCCATGGACCAATAGTAAGGCGCGGAATGTAAGCCAAGATTAGCGAGACCCTCCTCAAATCCACAAACCTCACGCCCTTGCGCCTTGTCAACGACATAGTGGGGACCATTCACCATAAGCTCTGCCTTATAAGACGCCAATCACCAAATACACTTTCATCTCAGCCAAACTCAAACCACAAAGTTCTCTCTCTGCTCTGATTTAAGCTCCCAGCCACAAGCCCAAACTGCAAATAACACATCCCAGCCATTCACATCTCCATCCCACAAAACCATGTCTCAAACAACCTCCGTCCCCGAAATCCTCTCCTCATTCACCGAAAAATGGTCCCCACGTCTCATCGCATCAGTCAACGACCACCACGTCAAAGTCGCCAAGATTGACGGTTCATTTATCTGGCACGCACATCCCGACTCTGAAGAGCTCTTCTATCTGCTCTCTGGAAAATTGACGATGGAGATCCAAGGCGAAGAGCCTATTGTTATGAAGGAGGGAAATATGTATGTCGTGCCAAAGGGAGTCACGCATAAGCCCGTGGCGGAGAATGCTGTTATCATGATGGTGGAAAGGGAGGGGACTGTTAATACGGGAGATCAGACGGACTCTGAGAGGACAAAACAGGTTAAGGATGTAAGGGGGGATATATGAGGAGGTTAGGCCAAGAATTTCCAGTGGGCAAGAGGTAATGGAAATTCGGTAATATATTATCACAGATCAATATCCTGGGCTCCTCGACTTGTCTTCTCGCGCAGGCAATGCATCAGTACTGTGTCCCGGGCACAGTAAAGTTCCCTTCGAGATATAATATATACCTCCAAGCATACCAGCAATCTTATTGAAATCATTGACATGATCCTGACATAACCTAAAAGCGTATCGTTTCATGTCGCTGGAAGTTAGCTTCCTGACCACATTTCGTGTGCATCGCCAGCAGTATCGGCAGCGCAGAGCTTCTCTGATATAGGTGAATTGACCGCGGCCGGTAAACTTGTCCAAGGAACTCGGCTGAAGCTCCAGCAGAGCTGCCGCAACGTCCCAATTATTGTTCCACACAGCCTCCCTAAATGAGTCCTCATGAGCATGGGCAATGTGCTGAGTATCAGACTTTAAGGATTCCCCGAATAGAGTCTGGACGATGTAAGATGCCATATGAGTTGGCCATAGTACAGGGATAACGAGTCTTCGAAATATTGCTACGATAGTTTCGCCGTGTAGGTTCATGAGCTCTCGAGATTGCTCAAATCCACGAACAATATTTTTATCTGGAGTCGGTGGTGAATGACTCTCTGCTTCTAGAAGACCTAGAAAGCAGATAGTATAAGCTATAAAGCGGTGTTGATGCATCGAGCTTGGTGGCTCTAGTGGCTGGGAAAAGGTTGGTGTGGTCTCGTAGTCAACAAACCTGCTGACGGAATCTGAGAGGGTGAGATTGAGCACCGTTTCGGCTGATAGGAGCCTCTGAATGAGCACATCAATCAAAAGCATCCTGTGAATGTTCTTGGCTTCAAACAAAGTATAGGCCCTCTCGCGACACGCGAGGCTCAAGTCCAAGATGCCAGGCATTTCGCTCTGTTTCTCACTCTCAAGTGCTTCTGTTACAATAGCGAAAGCCTGCAAGTGCGGTTGGATCCCTTGGTGATAGCCAGTCTTTAACAACTGGCAAATATCCAACTTCGCTTCATGAGGAGGTTGATCTGCGCAATCACATAAAGGATGTGACTTATAATCTGGCAATGCTGGGAAGGATGAAATCCCATGAGCGATCGACTTTCTGAGCTCTGCAACGAGTTGGCGATGATTAAGAGATGTTGGTATCAGGCTGGCACAATCACTTCGACAGGCCTCGTAATTCTTGTTGGCCGCTAGTACACAAAGAAGGTCTTCAAACTTAGGCACCATCCAAGGAACCTTTACCAACGACTGGAAGGATCGACATGCGAGCGCATAGTAGCCGTTCAGCTCAGCGTATATGAAAGCAAAGCAGAGCTGAGAAAACTTTGGTCCGTCGTCTGGCTCGTCGTTTGACTCAAGTATCTCGACACTTCTTGCAGTACGTATCACACCGCAGTAGCATTCTGATCTTGAATCGTCATAATTTGGAAACCCCGCCAAGGCTTCGTTATTCCATTCCGTACTATGCCAAGGCTCGCCTTGTGAGTGCTGACGGGGCTTCTGGACTAATTGGCCGAAAAGCCTCCAAATCACCGTCTCCTTTTCGTCGATGTATTTGATATGCTTGAACCAGCTGGTCGAAGCATATTCGAAAAAGGGGTATTCTGCGGTACCTTGGGCTTTACTGGTAACTGATAAGGGAGAACTCAGAGGAAAGTCATGCTGTGCTGATGTAACCTTTGGGCTTGACGTCTTGACGAATCGGCGAGCGAGGCGACCAATGCGTGTTCCGACGCCACTTTGGATGGCGGACTGTATCGTCCGCTCGGCTATTCCACTTGGGTCAATATTTATAGCGGATGGAGTCAGAGGTTCCTTCTTTCTCTCTGCTAGCGCTGTCTGAAAGTTGTCAAGATTGGCATATGTTATGCAGACCTCGCCAGCAAGCTTGTCGCATTGGTCTGAGTCAATATGAAGCGCTCCATATTCACCATGATCTGGTACCAAAAGAAACTCTTGAATGGAATGATGGCTGAATCGAACAGTGTTGTCTGTTTCCTCAACGTACAGAAGGTTCTCGCACCACACTGGCAATCGTTCTATCCCGCTGATAAGATCTTCCTGGCGCAGAGTATGTTGACCATTTTCGATAGATAGTGCTTCCCGAAGTTGTAGCAAGGTCAATGGTTGTGTTACTGCTTTTGTCCACATGAAGGCCTTCTTAGCAATGTGTTGATTGCGCCTTTTCACGATGCGCTTGAGAGCACGGTCAAATGTCGCAGGAAGGTCGCTCGGGATGTCTCTGAGTGCTTGCCGAATCTCTTTGTCAGACTTTCCAGAACATATATCCTCAATAGCGAGAAACGCCCACAAGAACCTAATCAGAAGATGTTAATGTGAATCTAGTAAGATTCAAGTCGGGGAGAAGCTACTGACATTCCCTGCTCCTTAGAAGCAATTGTTTTCAGAATTTCGTCTATCAGGCTGGGGTCGCTCACAACCAGTTCACCAGTCGATAGTTTCTCGACGATGATGTCTTCAACATATTCGCCAATATCTGCGCTGGTATCTTTTAGGCCTGTAACCAGTCGCTGAGATCCAGGAAAAGTGCCTCTGATTGCGTTGGTGCATGTCTCTCGAGATGAGATGAGAATATTTATGTTGCGGGCTGCATCATTCCCTGAAACAATCCTCTTGAAGAATTTCAGCAATATCGACTGTTGATCGCTGCTGCACTCATCCAACCCGTCAATGACTATGAGCCAGTGCTCAATAGCTTTAGAGGTCGAAAGATAGAGTCCGAAAAGCGAGTCGAGGGAAAACAAACCCAACTTGGCTTCGGAAAGGCTTTTGTCAAGCTCAGAAGCTACCTTTTGGTCAAGACTATCGAGATTGATGGCTGATATTAGTTGCTGAACACAGGACCGTAAAGCTGTCTCCGCATTCAGGCTTAGAGGGTCATCGAACCGCATAAAGAAGAAAGAAACGAACTGTTGAGGCGGCCGGATCTGGGAAAGTTTCTCAACGACTGAGGACCTAGAGCCAATGATGGTAAGCGACCTTTGAGAGCGAGTAGTGTAATTACTTACGCCAAAACCGTTTTACCAGAACCAACTCGAGACGGTGGTCAGCTCGATTCGTTTATTCGGATTGGGTTGTTGAGAAGCAGACGACTTACTCTTGCCAGTGACATGCAGAACCGGAGGCCCGTCCTTTTTGACCCATCCTTGGAACTCTGGAGTGTCAAAGACCCATTTCGCCGTACCAACATGCCGCTTGTTTCGTGCACTGTTGAAGGCCGATGTAAAGTTGAAGGACGATAGATCCTCAAGTAGCCGGCGGCGTTTCTGTTCTGTGGATCATCAGTCGGGAACTGCCAAACGATCTCTAAAGCCCAACCTAATGCGTTTCGTCTTCGCTGTGCCTGCAAGGCCTCCATTTCAGTAGTTGACTTAGAGGTCCAAGCCAGTAACCGTTTCCGATGATTCGTAGCCTCTTGTCGCTCTGTCGTCTGTAGCTGCTGCTCTTCGTGGTCGCGCTGAGCCTTTATCAATTGGATATCCTCTTGTACTTCTTCTGCTTTCGCTCTTATATCCTCCACATATTTTCGAATCTCAGACTGGAAAGATTGCGTGATTGCCTTCAGAAGCTGGTTCTTTACTGTAGCGAGCGACTAATCAGTTGACGTTGTCGTCATGAACGTCACCATACTCACAGGGGCGTCTAATCGCCAAGATGATATGCTGGCAGCAAGTAACAACTGCGGTGTGAAACTGGCAGATGGATTTTCTGAGACGAGATGATTCATTGAAGATGACTTGATACTCGGCAAATCGCGCGCAAAGGGATCCAAATCCGTGGAGGAGCTCGACGAATGATTGGAAGTAGGAAGCAAAGTTCGCGAGAAACTATCACAGGGAAATCGTTAGTCAGATATCGCTGTACCGACAGCCATTCATACCATGAATGTCAGTTTGACTGAGCCCCATATCAGTGCAGAGAGATCAGGGTTTGACTGGATATATGTGTCGACCACGGGCGTAAATTGCTCAATTGTTTGGAGAAAAGAGGCCAATCTTGATGCGACGCTTTTCCCTCGTCTGTTCTTATCAAGAAGATCCAACTCAGCTGTAAAAGCGATGATGCTCTGCGAGTCGTGCGATGTCGTTTTGAGCTGCTGCATCTTTTTGCGGTCTTCATCGGTCAAGATGGCTTGAAACCCAGCGATAGTTCTCTCAAGCTCCCTGACAGGTGCGGCTGAAACATCCTGGCCAGCGCGAGGCCGAGAAGCGGCGACAAGTTGCGAATCCGCGGGCCGAGAAAGCTCCATAGTTGATTTCAATGTCGCATGCGAGGCATATGATGTTGTATCGATGTGAGATGGAAGAGAAATGAGCGAAGTAGGAGATTGGACTTCACAGCCTGATCAGAGGCCTCGCGTGCGGACTGTGGCAGCCACGAACGTCGCGCTTGCATCTCGGGTGTGATTGGGCACAGCAGGGGAAGGCGTTTTCCAAAGACTCAGCCACCACCGGTTTTCTGCCTCAGCTGAAGCCACTTTTACAACCTGCTTATCCATATCAAAGATCAAAGCCAAAGCTATCAATTCGTCTTGTATAAAATATGCGAATCAAGACAAAACGATATATGATCCCAAGAGTAAATGCTAAGTACACTTCGTCTCCGAAGGACTTTTATCATTTTCCTCAAAGTTCTCTTCCCTTGTTTCATCCTCAAAGTGTTGCTCTCAACTCTCATGCATCGGATTAAGAATGAAATCCTTGCCGTGAGTTTCCTCTACCATCTTAGTTTGCCGTCCAGTGGTGAATCAATCATTTCGTAAATCAAAGTTCCACCTAAATGCTCATCGTTCATATCCTCGACGTACGCTTGCTGGGCCTCCAGCCGTGCACGGACATTAGGCAACTCTGGGTTACGCTCAATACATTTATGAAAAGCATCAGCAGCGTCTGAATGCTGGGCATTGCAGCAGTCATACTACAGCTAGTGTTAGAAGACATATCATTAGTTCAAGAGAAACGGAAAACTCACCAACACGCCGAGGTTATACCAAGGCTCCCAGATATGGGCATTCAGTTCTACAGCTTTGATTAGTGCTTCTAGGCAATCTCGGCTTTGACCGATGTTGTAGTACAGAATTCCAAGGGTGATCCAGAGCGAAGGACACCGGGGTTCAAGATTGATTGCGGCTTGTAAGCATTGATAGGCCCTTTCGTAGTCTTCTGACATCATACACGCTCGACTCAACAAATACCAATTCTCAGGGATCGAGCTATCTAAAAAGCTTTAGAAACCAAGTATGACACATTCTAAGGGCGTCTTTACCTAGTTTGACGGAAGTCTCGAGATTATCCCTCGCACTTTCAACTGGGTTCTCGTGAATGAATCCCTCTGAAGGGGAGAGCTTTGTCAACCCGGAAAATGCGTGTGCGATGGCAAGCTTAGGTTTTGTGTCAGAGCAACCGTGCTGATCTGATAGAGGATATAACGGTTCTAAAAACTTGACCCTGCGAAACACTTCAATTTTCTCATCCATCTCTGTCGGTGGCAACTCGGTGCTAAAGTTCCTCTTAGTACTGGTATGGCTTGCGAACCGGTTGACTGGGTGGTGCGAATAAGGGGCTTCGTTGTATAGGTTGATGAGGCGTGTTGTTACAAAGGCTTTCTGGGTAGTCCTGGAACAGATGTTGCTGTCCAAGGATGTGGTCAGCCGAAGAATTATAGATGTGTTGCTAGATATATAACTCACCAAACCTGTCGGGTTTCAAACTCGAGGGCCTGATCTAAAAGCATTCCGTTGCACTTTGGATCAAAACATTTACCAGACAAGCGATCCACTTTTAGAACAACTGCCTGCTCGAGATGGAATACTGGTCCAATCGTGGTCTCCCATGTCTCTTGGTCCACTTCCTTGCCAGTCTTTGCTTGCGTCACCGCAAAGAGATTGTGTGTGATGTATTTTGCTCCTGGCTTTTCGTTGGCATACACAACGAATTGGAGAATCTCTCTAAACGACTGTGACCATTAGTCACTATTTCCCAGTGGCTGAAGCGAGATGACTCACCTCCCAGGTCCTACAAGCCTGTAATGGCAAAGCCCAGCTCTCTCCTTGGACGTCATCTAGACGGACGATGTCGAGTGTGAGATGAAGGGGGATAGCTTCAATGGCACGTATTATATGCTGTAGTTGCCCACGTATATCAAGTAGCATACACCTGAGCCTTAGTCAGTTTTCTGCCATGCCTGAAGGCAGTGAATCTTACGTGTTTTTACTGATTGCCTCAAGCATTTCCCTTGAGCAACTTGCAAGGCTACCAAAATGTTAGCTGGCGAGGGTTGCTGTTTCAGGCGCACTTACAAGACGAATAGCTTTTTGATGTCCTGCATAAGTTTGAACAAGATCTCGGCGTGTCGAGTGATGAAGGCAGCTTGGCGACGAACAGCAGCTGTACCACGTTCGGCCGCGAGCGTCATATGACGCATACTTTGCTTCATGGAGCTCAAATTCTGGTTGATCTCGTCCGCTTGCTTTGAATGAGTTTTCGCCTGAGCATGTGTACTCTCTGCCAAAACATCGATTGCACTTTGGGTTCTGGATGTGATACTCAAGATGTTGGATGCGTGGTTGTTCATCGCATTTGCGTGCTCCTGGATCATCTGTGACTGAGTGGCCTCGGCGGCATGGAACTGCAATGCAAGACGTTTGATGCTGGTCCTATACATGTTTTAGCCCTCTGGGACCTCCCAGGGCAGTGAGAAACTAACCTTTGCTGCACACTCAGCCGGACATTGATGGCAAGCATCTGAGACATAACAGTCTTTCTCAGCGCTTCAACGTCACTTAGACCCACCATGGACCAGTGAAGTCTTGTTACGACGCTTTTAAAGCTTTTGGTCGTTCTGAAATGGCCCAGACTGGTTTCTTTGTTTCTCATCTTGTCAGCCATGGATTGTAACGGTTGAGCACAATACACGACATTGGCTCTGATCTGCTCCACAGTTTGGCGATCCTCATCACACTCCGGGTTCAGAGACAAGACGTGTACCAAGGTACCCCGCAGTAGATCGATTTCGGCACGGAGTTGCTGGAATTGCATAGGGGCGTCCTTGTAATTGCGCAACTCAATGGCGATACGCTCGAGGAGGCCTACGACGGCGATAACGTCGCCGACACCATACCCAAACGACATCTTTGTGAGTAGCACTGTAAGAATGGATTGAGCAGAGAATTAATCTCTTCGACGAGATGGTGTCAGGCAGACATTATATGTAGCACGCCTAGTTGCATTCTCGTTATTTGAAACTTGCGTAACAATAGCTACAACCTGCAGTGATTGGGACAAGATTTATGCCAAGAAACCAGATGCAATCGAGGGATCAAAGTGAAATTGAACAAGGGCTGTGAATGAAAATTGGAAGGTAAAGAGGATCTTTATTTCAGTCGGGGCAGAAGCAACGCAATGCACTTATAATCTCTGCTCAATTTGATGTTTTGCTGTTGTTCTTGTATCTATAACGCCTCTTATACGGGCTGGCGCTAAGAATGGTACAGTGGCCGGCGCTAGCTAGTCTATTTAAAGCTTTGACACGAGGTTGTAGAGATGAGTCAAACGGCGTGGCTGAGCAGCCATGACCAACAATCTATTAAATAGAGTGGAAACCCGTAAGCTGAATCAGTCTCTAACACTAGTTTATCACAGAAAAAGGAATTTATCGAATTTGGCCATGGAGGACTTCGGAGGCATCAGCGACGAGCTAAAGGCTCTTTTATCACAGCATTTTCAAGTCGTCGCCACCCATTCCCAGCGTCAAGACCAGTGGTACAAGCGATTGTATCAATCCTTCGCAGCAAAGTACGGCAGCCGGAGGCCACTTATTCTTGTGCCACGCGAATCTCGAGAAGAATGGGTTCCCCACGTCCGCCGCCTCGCGAGAATGTTGGCGGCTAAAGTGATAGCTGCGGGAGAAGCCCAGACCTCCCAATCCACGGTTGACACTTCAGACTCGAAGCTTTTCTCGGACAGTGTTCTAGATGCGATTCATACGGAACCTCTTAGTCGAGTTGTCAGAGGGGGAGAACAGCTGCGACCAGTTGCGATGCAGATCACGCGGTGGACTTCAACGAGTGGATATGTCTTCAGCGGCACTCAGCGGATCGTGGGCATCAAAGGACTCATTGCATGCGGAAGGATCGATGTGCTGCTACGCTTGGCAACATTGCCGCAGACACACCCACCGAAAGAACGTGAGATAGATACTTCGCGGTGGAGACACCTGAACAGAGACTGGCAGGACGTCATCGATGATATCCTTTCGATTATGTGGTTTCTTGGAGCTACGGAGTCCTTCCCCGAAGACTTCGTCTCTGAAGATGGCTACAAGTACTGGGTCCCCATAGCATTCCACAATTATCATCATCATTCGCGATTCCAGTCATATATAGAAGCCTATGACGGCAAGATACCGAGCACGGCCCAGGCAATACAGAAAGAGATATCTCAATGCATCGAGGCTTTGGTTGCAGCTCAAGCATTCTCTACCACAGCTGGCTTCGATCCCATTCAGTGGGAAGACCGGATCACAGATAACCTTCTCTACATACTGGGATTTGAGGCCTGGAATCGGAGCAGAGAAGGGGCAGGCTATCTGAACTGTGATCTGAATGTCACCAAGACTGCAAAGTCGCTTCGCAGTATCAGCCATGGAGAGGGCGATGGCGATGGAATGGAGGAACTAGTTCGGGGCAATATAGGGGCTGCTGCAAAGCCAAGAGACCCTCTCAAGTTGAGGGAACCAAAGAAGGAGATTGCTACTGAAGTGGACGAAGAAGAGGAACAGGAGATGGAGAAATTGGCTGTTCTGGAGACTAACGAGAAGGACTATGGCCGGAAGAGAAGCACGAAGTATATGACAAAGCACAAGGAATAACTTGATTTTGGATGTTTAAATTTATCCTGTGTAATTGTCTGCCAACACTGCTGGGAACCTACGATTGAGATGATTGGGAATGAGCTCTGGGATTTAACACTCTTTATGTATAGTGGCCACCCCCGAACTTTGGATGTATGATTACCTTTGCTTAGTGTGGATCATTTATACGGGGCACCAACAATAGCTTTGTTCACTTGGGAACCTCGTGACAGCTGCTTAATACGCTCCCACGTGTCGCCCCGCGTGACTTTACTATGCAAACGCCACTATACCCTTGTCTTAAGCACATATCTAGTAACATATAGATAGTAAGGAAATCGAGGCACTAGAGTAGAGTATCCAATATTTATAGCCACGATAATAGGTATTGGGTCTCAACCAATACTAACGATAATCAGCCTACCGCCAGTCTCCCTCTGAAATCCACTGATTCTGGAATGCCCTGAAATGCTTCTGCTTCCCCACCATCGCAATTCCCTCGATTTCCTCAGAAGTCAGCTGAAAGCTCCAAACGTTCTTCATATAGTTCTTCAACCTCTCCTCACTCGAACTGGTCGTTATAGCCACGATACTCTGATCAATACACCAGCGCAACGCAATATCCCCCTCAGTGACACCATATTTCTTGGCCAGGTTCGCGTAAAGAGCATCCACAGGACCTGGCCTTGCCCGTATAATAGCTGTTAACGGCGCATAGGCCGATAGCGCTATGTTGTTCTTCTGATGGTATTCTATAAGATTACCATGCTGCAGATATGGATGGTATTCAATTTGGTTGATGGCTGGTGGGATTTTAGCTGTGGCGAGGATGGTCTCAAGGTGCTCCTGGATGAAATTAGAGACGCCAATTGACTTGGCGCGTCCAGACTCTTTGATAGCCTCAAGAGCGGCCCAAGCTTCCTGCAAATCTTCAGGCTTCTCTGCGAAGAACGGCGCATGGATGAGGTACAAGTCCACATAATCAAGCCCAAGTTTCTTCAGCGAAGTATCAAAAGCGACCTGGACGTTCTGCTTCTTCCAGCCGTTGAGCTTCGTGACAACATAGAGCTTCTCTCGCGACACGCCGGATGCTCTGATAGCTGCACCGAGTTCTTCTTCGTTCCCGTACGCTAGATACCTGTGAGAAGAGACACGAGTATATGAGGCATTAGAAAACATACATGAAGCTCCATCAAGATGATTAAAACCACTCTTTATGGCAGTCAGGGTGAATTTAAACGCGTTCTCGTCGTAATCTTTTCTTCCTCCCTTCTTGAAGTTTGCGGTTCCTAGACCGTACGCTATCTATTTCATATCAGCCTCAAGTCGAGCAAAAGAAACGAGCCATGACTGACCATTGGGATTTCGTTTCCATCGTTTAGCTTGATGGTGGGTAGAGCCGAAGCAGTATTGGTGGAATTCATAGTGTAGTCGTCGATGCCTACGTAGCACTGGGTAGTTCTTCGTTGTTACTGGGAGGTGGTGTGATATCAAAAGCAATATGATGCAGTGTATATATCCCCCGCCGATCTCTTCTCTCTGTCCGTTCATTCGTCAAACTACCGATATCACTATTCTCCGCCTGTCCGCATGAGGAAGCTTCGGTTCGAGTGCCGGTCCACCTACAGGAGTGACATATCATAATCTGTAGGGCCGAAAGGCCGAGAAGGATCCTGTACCCGTCTAGGCGATGTTTTTGTCATCATGCATGCTGCATGTCACGTCGCTTAGGTCACAATATGATATGTCACGTAAGTTACTGCCGGTAATTACGAATCATCAAAGATGGATGGCTCGTGTAACCCGAGTTCCGTCTCCACACTAAGACGTTCCTTTGACTATCTAAACTAACCATTGGACTAACCAAACCCTTAATTTAGCACGTAGTACTCTCCTCTTGTCTCCCGCAAAGTCCGCCCACTACCCATGAAACGGAACCTGTTAACTGATCTATACTCAATATCAAAATCCTCCGCCCTGAATGTTTCAAGAATTTCTAAGACAAGTAGTTAACACGAAATCTCTAGCAGAGGAACTTAAGTTGACATACCTCTAAAATGATGGCGGCTTCCACCGTACACTGCGGTAACATGTCCATCTTTCTTACGGTTCTTGTACCAGCTTCTACATGACCCCGTCCATACCATTCGCTTGAGGAGTTCTTGCAGGTAGACGTTATAATCACCCATCGCCTGCTGTTTCACACAGACTGACCTATTCAACGTCAGCTTACTCGATCATATCATGTAGAGTTCGAGTGGAGTACTTGATATCTTCGGTTGCAATCTTCCTACACCACTTCAATATCCATTTCGCGACACAGAACACACTATCAAGAAGCGATCCATGACCCACTGTCTACTATCAGCAATGTAACCCAACTATTTTAAACTTTACTTACCTGGGCTATTAGGTCCAATGAAGATAAAGTAATTGGGCATATTCGCTGCTGCAACCCCAAAGTACGATTCTGGCGACTCCCCCCACGCTTCATGAAGCTGATAACCATTCCGCCCCTGCACTGTCCACGAGCGGCGGAAACTAGCGTCGAATCCGGTTGCGCAGACGATAATGTCAAAGTCAGTATGCTCCTGTGTAGTTTGAATCCCTGACTCGGTGATTTGAACGATTGGATCAAAAGTGACGCGCGTGTTCTCTTGACGGAGAGCTTCGAGGTAGCCATCGCCTGGCGTTGGACGTCGGCATCCGTATTCGTAATCTGGAATTAGCTTATCGCACAGCTCTTTGTCGTTGCCGAGACGTTCTCGCATACGGTTGTATGCATTCTCGAGGGCGGCTTTTTGAGCGGCTGTATCTTTGAAGAAGACGTTCCAGAAGTTGTCTTGACTACATGCGACTCAGTAAGTTTTCTTATATCAGTGCTGTTACGAACCTGTTCTCAATCTCTTTACGGAACTTCCAGAGCGAGGCGGGATCTTCTCGAAACTTCTTCTTTTCCTCTTTAGTAAAAGCGAAGTTCGTTCCGTCTTTTGTAAGCTCTGAGGCGTAGTTGGCGAATATCCAAGTAGGAGTACGAACATAGGTTGTCAGTTGAGCAGCGGTCTTTTGCAGATGCGGGAGGACTTGGACACCAGATGATCCGTTGCCGATGACTGCAACCTTTTTGCCTGCTACATTGATAGACGGGTTCCTGAAAGTCTGATGTTAGAGAAAAGACGGCAAGGTGAATGGATAGATTTACCAATCAGCAGTGTGGACGATTTCCCCTTTGAAGTCGTGAAGACCAGGAATATCAGGCCAATGCCAGTTACTAACGCCGTCAGTTTGTGATATCTTGATTGAACTCACTGTGAACATACTTGAGGAACCCAGAACCGTCGATCAATATGTCACATTCATCCTCCTTTTCCTCTCCATCTTGAGAGATCTTCAGATTCCATTTACCTGCAGCCTCATTCCAGGTAGCCTCTGTCACTTTCGTCTGAAATTTGACATTCTCAGCTAAACCATATTTATCAGAGGTTCTCTTGATATAAGCCCAGATTTCTGGCCCTGAAGCATAGAAACTGGACCACTCAGGGTTTGGCTCAAATGGAAAAGTGTAAATGTGCGCTGGAACATCACACTGAGAAGTTGTCAGCTAACTATGCATGGTGAGTCTATTCATGGGAGAAGCGCACTGCCACACCTGGATATCGATTGACAAGCCATGTTCCACCGACATCGTGGTTTTTGTCATAGATGGTCAGATCAATGAACCCTTGGAGTGATTCGTTGTACTTGGCTTCGTAAGCCAACATGAGACCTGAAAAGCCGGCGCCAACACAAACAATACGTATATTTCGGGGCTTGTATGCGGGCTCGTCTAGCAGCGGAACCCAGTTCCTCGCAATGTGTGAGTTGGTTTCCGCGGTGGCTTGGATTCTCATTTCGGCGTGACTTCAATTTCAGATAGAATTATGTAAGATGAGTGCGGTTATGCAAATTGTGATATTGGGACAGCCTGAGCCAAAAGAGGCAAGATATTATATAGTTTGTGCCTATCTTACAAGGCATCATAGTGGATCTGACTATGTAAGAGGCACAAGATATATACCGTATACGGCTAGGAAGGCAAAGCCCGTGTTTAGTCCTGTCCAGCTGTCCGCGATTCTCTGTCACGTGTGAACGGCGCGGATCGAATGCCTCGGCTCCGGACTCCGCGCCAACACATCACATCACGTCTATATCAGGGAATGGCTGTAGTCAGAAGGATTTCGATCCAACAGAATAGAGTTTAGACAACTAACACCTGCATAATCGGCGGAGAGTAAGTCTTAGCCAGGAGCAGGTGGGGACAGATTGCGTGGCCATTTCTAAGCGATACGAGTCGAGTCTAGCAGGGGGCGGGACGGCTCGCTCGGCCCCTCATTCTGCGCATTAGTGTGAGCCGAGACAAGCCTATCTCTGTCTGGCCCGAGTTGAAACTGGCCCTGACTGTCTATCTATTAACCTTGAGCGGGGGAATCCGGGGAAACTGGAGAAAACTAATTGTCGATCTTTGTGAGGTACTGATATCTTGGCTTACTGCTATAGGTAGGTCATATGCATGACGTCGTATTTTTATGTTATCTATCATATTCTGAGTCATGAAGACGTTTAAGAGATAAGAGTATGTCTGAGAATATGTCAGAATATCAAGGTTGCGGATCCTACGTTAGTCACAGTGGCTCATGGTGTCAGCATGGAGACAGCCTGAACATTGATGATCTTTGGATGACTTGATGGCTTGTAAAAAGTCATTTATTGATATACTGGTTAATAACTGATACTGGGAGGGCATTTGTATTACTTTGTGAACTATCACCTGCCAATTATTCCATGAAACCACAATGTCACTCTAAGTGATGAATAATCTGAGACATGTGTAAAACCCGGAGCGCGGAACCGCAATGATCTGACTTCTGCCAACTACAACCATTACCATACCCTCCATAATACCGCGACTGCAGTAGTTCAAAGGAAATTCTAACCGGCAGATGATCTACCGAGAATGATCTGATTCTTACAGATAGGTATAAGGGTAAAACCTCCTCAATCTGATCAAGGTCGTGGCTCAAAACACGGCTCGAGCGGTAGATGATACTCCGCAACAACCGTCAAAAGACCCTCCACAATCCCATTAGGGTAACTATTCGGGCCATACCCGCGCGGTAGTTGGATAGAGTTTCCCTGATTGTAACCATCACGGCTCCTGTACCCCTCAACAAGAGCGTGGGGAGAACTTCAAGGGTCGGAGCAAAGGGGTAAACTGATGCGAATTCTACAACAGGAACTATCATGAGCTGCTTCATGGTACCCAAAGAAGGAGAGGCTTATGACACGGCTCTAGCGGAGGTGCGTACCTATTCGAGCATTAGCTTTCTTGCACTTGTGGAGACGATGCTCTGTACGACGCCGTTGGGATGCATCGTGGTCCCGGGATCAGCATCTTCCCATCAAGGGAAGTTCCTCAAGTTGTTGACGAAGTTGATAGCATTGATAATCATGACATTGATGGTGGTATGGGATCCACTGGTAAAGCATCACTTACACTGCGGTAATGGCGGAACAGCTCGAGATAAACGTCGACGAGGAGATCAGGAAACGTTTCTATCCGTCAAGGAGACGATTAAAATAACTGTAAATGTGTATATAAGGGCTCTAGAACCCAGCTTAACTACTCCTCATCAACAACAACAATTCCATCATCGTATCCAACATCACTTGACTAGCCTTCTCACCATACAAGGTGCATTCTTTCAACTTCATTACTATATCAAACTCAGTATGTAAAAGTTCACAAATCACCTCACCTTGAACCCTTTCTAACCAACATACTAGAACCAAACCATCAATATGCAGCCCCGTCTTGAACGTCTCCAGCCCATGCTCGGCAACCCTCTCTTCGAGAGCATCCTCTGGGGCCATGAATACGACCTCTCCAGACTCAACACCGATCTCCGCCAGAGGATCGAGTCCGGCCAATTCAAGCGTCTTGTCTTTTACGGCATGGGCTGCTCCTCTGTCGTTTCCGACATCGTCAAGGGCTTCTTCCTCAACGAGAAGATCCCCCTCCATGTTCAGGTCATCAACGACTACGATCTTGACTGGTTCGTTGACCGCAATGTCATGAAGGATCCCACTACGCTGGCTATCATTGTATGCTACAGTGGTTGGTCTGTTGAGCCTTGTTTGTTCTTTGAGACTATGCGTGAGATGACCGGAAACAAAAACTTGATTGTTCTTTCGGGCGGTGGCAAGATTTCTCACCTGTGTGAGGAGCACAATACCTCTATCATCTTGTACAAGCTCCGCCATGCGGACCGCGAGTATCCTCTGTACCACGTCCAGCAGTTCTTTTCCATTTTCCTGGATCTCTTCCACAAGCTTAAGCTCACTCCCTCTTCTTATCACAAAGAGCTCCAGGATTCAGTCGACTTCCTGAAGACCGAGTTCAACGAGGCTACGCTGAAGAAGGCCCAGGATATCGCGGAAAGGTTGAAGAACAGTCGTATTGCGCTGCTTAGTACCGCTGATTGGTACGTCACGCTTCTCAAGCAGACGACCATGTTCTTCAATGAGATCGCCATGGTTCCTACGCACCGCAACCTTCTGCACGAGTTCTCTCACACCGAAGTCGCGGCTTACTCGAACCCCTCGGAGAAGCAAGCCATCATTACCTTCCTAGACTCCAACGCGGATCAATACACCAAAGACAAGGTCAAGACTCTCGAGGGTCTGTTTGGCAGCAAGGACATTCCGCAGAACAAGAACATTGAGTTCATCAACATCGATCTCGACCAGGACAACTTCTTCAGGAAGTTCTTCTATGGCCACTTCTTCACTGTTTATGTGGCGTATTACCTGGGTATTCACTCGGATGTGGAGGGACGAGATTTGATCTCGATTGCTGCGAAGAACCCGTGGTGGAGCCAGCGTAACATTGAGCTGCACCCCAAGTGTGTTGACATCCCTTCTGAGCTTAAGGGCTAAATAGGCCATATCAGGATGGAGCTGAGTGCATTGGAGGGCGGGTGGATACGCGATGGTTTCTTACTTTTCAACAAAGCGAGAACTGTCAAACAGGAATTGTTCAGTGCCTTCTGCACAGCTATCACACTCTATCATTTCTTTTGTAAATTGAAGCTTGTATAGTCGTTCCTTAAGCTAGTTTCAATATAGTAATGACAATCCTTTAACTCTGATATATTGACTGATTTCTTACACCGAGTGCTCTTCAAGGTTGAGGAACAAAGCCTACACCTCGTTTCTTTATCAGATTTACAATCATAGTATTCATCTCAGGTGGGATAACCTGCATGGGATATGTCTGTGGACAGAGGATGCCAAAAGTTTAACCTTGTGCCTATCCAGTGACATTTCCATGGAAGATCTCAGACGTCGCTGTAGAGTGTGACCGAATTGAATAGAGAAGGCCAGACACCCGCTGTACTTGCGTTCCATTCTTTATATTGTACCATCTACATAATGCGCTTCTGAAATATGGACTTCACATGCAAATACATGTCCATCAACCACGCGGCAAACACCAAGATAGTCATGATAGTGGCAACCCAGGATATGGCGCTGGACTCTAGCTCTTCCCCGATATAGACTGTAGCAATGGTGAACCCAACATTCGGAAAGACAATCGCCCACCAAGGAAGCGCGAAACTCATCTGCTGCCGAGACTTATCCCCGCGGAGTTTTGAAACCAGAATGGGCACGTGCGCAACCGCGGCAATTGCAAAAAGCCAAAAGGTAAATAACCAGAGAAATATTCCTACCCACAACGCCATGATGTTCAGTGTCTCTGCCGCAGTGGGATGCTTGGCGAAGTACCCGTGTCCATCTGGGATTGCCTTTGCGCAGCCGATGAGGGCGATGATGGTGTAGCCGGCAGAACCTACTGAGATGAAGAGGCCCGGTCTTAGGTTGACGGGACCGAGACCGTTGGCGAGTAGGTTGCTGACAAAATGGGGAAGAAAAAGGAGGCACAGAATCCAGCCGAGGCCCTCAAAGGCAATGCCAGCAACAATGATGGGCATTCGCTCCGACGGAGGTTGATCGGCTGCAATGACCGACGCGACAGTCCCGGTAAGCATGGCATTGTAGATCATCAGAAACATTGGAGAACTCATACTCCCCGGTGCAAACGGTGCGAGGGAAAACATGACCACAAAGATAACAACGTTATACGTCAGCGTAATAGCACCATAAATCCAGAAGAGAACCCGAACAGTGTCGATAAGCCAAGACCCAGCGTGAGGAACACCAAAACTCTGTATCCCCATGATAATCGTCGCCATCGAAAGCCACAGCGAGCCAGTAAAGTACGCCTCAGGCGGTTTCGTCACGGATTTGAGTAAGCTGGACGGTCTCCGAACAAACCGACATGTCATGGCTGTGCAGAAGAGGATGAACAGAACAAGATTGAGAATGAAGACCACGACCCCAATGGTATGTAGACCGCGAAATGAATACGGGCTCTTTGATAGCATGAGGGCCACACCGCCTGTGGACTGGGTGCAGGTGAAGTTGCCCCATGTGAAGCAATCGACCAGTGAGACGGCGCGTTCATTTTTAGTTCCAGCGTTGTTCGGCTGAGCTGCGCTTTTCGGCAGCTCGTCTTGCGGCATGGCGGGTCTGGGTCAATTGATGGTAAGTCATGGAAATGATGGGAAAGAATGAAAGATAGTGTTGGAGGTTGGAGGTTGGAGGTTGGAGGGGTAGCTTGGCGCGTGTGTTGAAGTGAAGTCAGTATTTATTTATATCCGCGCCGGACCAACAAACGAGGGAGTAATATTGTGGGTCCAAGACACCGAGGCATTTCAGATCTTTGATTTTGTTGCTCAGCCAATCGGGTTTTTAGAAATGTGATCCACGGCGCCACTTGATCTCCCAAGCCATAAAAGAATCTGGGGTTCTCTAGATTGATGATCTGTAAAGCGATAGCCGGAAAGGTCTAAGTAAATACATCAACCTAAGCCTTAAGCTGACTGCTTTACTAATTAAGTAACTCTCTGCGTGGGAAATATCTTTTAAAACCCAGAGAGAAATTCTGAAATAGCTTCCTCCTCGGTATTCGAGTATTGTCAGACTGCTTACTAAGAACAACCAGTCTGCTTCGAGCTGAGGCAAATCTTGCAGTGTGTTGCGCCATGCTCCAAGCTCCGAGGTGAACATATGATCGAGGTCGAGCTGGTAATCGTGTGCGAGAGCCAGCCAGCGGGTACTGCACCTTGTGCCAAATGTATCGCGTTTGGAACGAGAAAGTAATCGAGCGACATCTTCGGAAGTGATCTGTGAAATAGCTTGGAGCATATCGGCACGGCTGTCGTGAACGCTCGGGTTTGCATAAAACGAGAATGCTTCCGCGCATTGCGACGGCCTCTTGCGAAACGAAATTGCATGATTTATTGGAAGAATTGACCAATAATCGTGAATCCCTTTCAACGCCAAACACGAGATATTTTATGAATGGGGCTTTAGATTAATTGCGTCGGGAAAATAATTGCAATTAATGCAAATAAGCCAAAGTGCTTCTATGAGCAAGAAGCGTCTCTGACGGAAACACACTTTTAGAAAAGCCCCTGGATATTTTTAAGCTACCCTAAAGCCATGAAGATAGAGGCTTCAGTACCTCTCGAGATCTTTCTTAACTATCACTTACTTTACCACCAAGTATATAATCAGATCTTACTACTAATGACCGAGAAGTGGCACCAGTTTCTGTCTTCTCAGCGCAATGGAGATTCTTGTTATACCCCACAGCATCTCCCTTGATGCCATTCATCACAGCCATATTCGCCTGTTCAATAATACCATCGTTCAGCCTTCCTGCTATCCCAAGGGCGCCTCAATAGCGTTCGTAAACATACGACTGTGAATAGCATCGATGTAGATGCTAGACCAGGGCTTAACAAGAGGTCACAGAGAATAATTGCCCAGTATTTCCTTCAGAGGTACATCTAAGAAGAGTTGTCCAGGAATATTTAAGTTGTCCTCAAGGGTAAAGACACGTTTTGCGCCCATGATAAAAACAAGTAACAAGAGTTGGTAATTCGTTGTGAGAACCTGGGTAAGTAGGCGAAGGTATATAATCATGGAGAACACAAAGAAACCAAATACAGGATCAAGTAATTGGTTATCTGAAGATTAAAGTCTGGCAAGGAATCCGAGCCGTACTGAGACCGTACATATGGTGGCCTCTTTATAGATCTTGGCCTGCTGTCAGTTGGTGAGGCAATTTGCTTAGCTGCTCTTGAATACGGTGAGGGCACATTACGAGCGTGGCGGCGCGGATGTTTGATGCCAAGTTTCTGGGATATCAAGATGTGATCGAACAGTATGATGTCGGATCTTCACTGGTTTACTGATATTGATTCGTTTGTTGGTTGTCTGAAGTGTTGGTTGGAAAAGATTTTGAAGGCTGGGGTACAGAACGGGAATTCAACAGGTGACTAGAAGTCCTGTAGAGCAGAAAAACAGAACGAAAGACTAAGAAAGTATTAAGTATATTATATAGTAGGCAAACTTATTAGAAGCTCCTTGCTTTCTCTATGACTTCGGGCCTGTCTGATTTGAAAATTCCTTCATTTTTTGTAATTGTCTTGTTGCTTCTGCCATTTGGTGCCGATTCTACAGGCTATCGGCACCAACAATGACTTTGGAGGACAACGGTATATGCCTTGAAAGCGAACCAATTTTTGCGTCACTGCAAAGCCACAGAGTCACCACACGCGGGCCAATAATTAAGCCGTCGCTAAAAAAACATGATGCTTGGATCTCGCGCTACGAATGAGCTGCCAGAAAGGGGAAAGTGGCAATTCTGAACTGAGGACTCACCCATTCTCAGTGCCTTGAGTAAATACCTGTACAGGAACTTTTATGAGTGAGGACAGTCTCGGACTTACCCCACTCTGATATATCAATATTATCCTTAATTAGAAGTTATTAGGAGATACCTGTTGTAATTGTGATTGTGACGAGTGGCTATCTACGTGGTGTAAGCTGTTTATTAGTCCCTCCGCGGAGATGGTTAATTCCCAGGGTCAGTTGCTTGGCACGGTTGCGTTAGGGCTAACAAATAGTCCAAGCGCATTGCAGGACAAGTATCAAGTAGAAAGATCTCAATTCCTACACGTAGGGTGGAAGTAAGAGGAGCTACTGAATTTAGGACTACGAATTTACACTGACACTTGATAACGGTGGCATGGTGTAGTTACACAATGTCACTGTAGATGCTCTCATTATTTTTGTTGATGATCTCACGGGGTGTTCATAAAGATGAGATCGCCGCTATAGTTACTGATTGTATCATCCAAAAAGTTAAACCACAGCTCCAAAGATGATAGATCTCTTGCAGGAGTCGCGGGGTGACCGAGAAGCCCGAGATAGCTTTATTCACAAGGCTTGTCGAGAAGGCATGGAGCCAACTTCATGCCAAGCCACAACTGGAGCGTGACTTGAGATTGAAGAAGATCCTTCTGGCTTTGGAAATTGAGAAAGACCGGCCGTTTCTCGGGTATAACAAGCGCTCCAGGCATCTGGGTAAGCGACAAAATCTTCTCAGCCATTGGCTAATTTCGACATGTCTGACAGGGGAATCCTTCCAAACTAACCTTATACGTAGGATCAACGCATGATTCATTCAGTTGTCACCCCTTTCGGGACTAAGGGCCACAGGTTAAGGTTACATCTCTCTGGTAAGGCCTTGGAAATGTCTTGGAAATACTGGCAGGGCCAAAGCGCTCGCCCCTTTAACCGTTTTTAGAAGTTGAAGATTCAGTTTAAACGTTGATTAAAGAAATAAAGCCAATATTGAAAAGTTAAAGGTCAATGATAGCTCTGAGGACAATGGTAGCAAGAAGAGGTGCGCGCTGAGAGAAAACTGGAGTCAGTGCAGTCTTCGCCTCGCCAAGAATGACGGCTGGCTGTCAGCGTTAGGGACATTCCTGTTTCAGTATAGCCACAGCAGGCAGAAAATACCAAGAGACACGTGCAATCCTTCCATTTGGAGCGATATGACGGCGGGAAGTCCTGGCCCCGAGACACACAGTCCCCTACCGAGCTGAGCTGATCTTCCATTCATTCCCTTTTGGTCTGAAAAACCATCTCGTCTCGTCACATCATCTGACCGTCAGATTCTGACTGTCAGAATCTGACCCTCCAGATGGCAGCAGTCCCTGAGATGTGATGGACATGGCTAATCGCAGAACCTCCTGTCAGTCTTGGTTAGGCAGTCATCGTAGGTCGAGGGCTACGGGCATCGCCTCCATCTTCTTTCGTCTTCACATCTCAATATTCCAGGGGGACCGAGCACTGTTTTCTCGACCGGAACGAACGAACGAGACATCCAGCGCCGACTGGTAGCCAACAAAGCCTTTCGACGGGTTTTCAGCTTCCCCTGAGCTTCGACGATCGGTGATCAAAGGAAATCTCTTCTCGCCGTATCCCGTAGCGAGGCCCGAGATCGCTACGCAATAGTAGTCTCTACTCGGCATATAACTAGAAACGGCAGATTGAATTCTGTAGATAATGAGAAGAAAGAGATGGAGGTGGGTGAGGGCTCAAGTTGACGATAGTAAGTGGCTCCCCAACCTTTCGTGCCAGAAGCCGTGCCAATAGACCTCCTCCCTCCATCGAGGTGCTCGTAGGTGCACCGGCTGAGCATCTCCCGAGTTTTGACCACCCTCACATCTTTCAGGAAGAGCCGGGTAACTGCCCCAAGCCGTCAAGACCTCCCCCCAGTTTCGTGACATTTGCAACGCGTCGTGGGGTCACCGACCAGCAGACAACCCTGTTGAGCCAGCAATCCTTCTCGACCGTTCTATCGCAACCGACTTATTGGCTGTCAAGGAATCCAGACTGCAAGGAAAATACGAGGTAGGCGCTCAGTCTCCTTCAGCTCTTGTGCAGAGTAGAGTCTACACCACTCTTCAGAGCATAGCTTCCCACACCATCGCCCATTGGGGATAGGAACTCGCGCGACGACTCCCTCCACTTCCAGCTCATGGAACACCCTCCCTGCATACGACAGCTTGTGCCGTCCGTGATCGACATCAACAACCAGGGTCAAGCCATGACAGCGGGAGCTACGAGTTAGGATGCTGATCTATCTTGTACCATTTGATGTATCAATGTAAGCTCTGAATCGCCACGGCTGACATCCGTACAAGCAGGAATTCGAACATGGACCCTAGCATCTGTCGATAATTACAGCATCAACAACCATTGACTACGGCCGATATGTCCAAGAAACGACTGGAACTTGGGAATCGAGCCTGTCATCCGCTCGTCATATTACTGAAGATCTGTTTCGCCAAGTCGGGTCTTCTCTTGGACCTCCCAGCCACAGGGAATGCATCTCCTCGAAATGCGGCACGGGGTAATCTCCCATGAAGTATTGTTGAAGATGCCCCGAGCGCTAATTCAAGTCGTGCTGAGCGAAGCATTTACTGTACGCTTTGACGGCAGGAACGTGAAAGATATCCCATTACATTTGCATACCTGTTCCATGTCATTCTCGTTTTACGATATGCCAAAGTACACGCAACTTAATTCCTGCTCGAGAGAAAAGACAAGAATACTGGATGGAGTTCAAATTCAGTACCCCGGGAATTGTGGTCAGTAGTGATGCCCTCAGTGGCCTCCCTTTACCTAACAGCAGTCAGAATCAAAACATTTTGATTCATCACGAACAAGAAAGGAAGTTAATGGTATGCCATTTAGATTATGTTTACATCTTGTGATCGCAAGAGTTGAATCTTGTCAATATCTAATGTTTAGTACGCACTCTACACACAGCAAGTTTTTCACTCGTCCCATCTATAAATACAGAACATCCCCGCCTTCTTTCTGTCAGTAAATCTTGTGCAAGCAAACCTGACAAAGAACATCACCGACCCTTGATCACTATCTTACAGACACACATCCTCCTACAGGACCACCCGATCACACCATGCTTCACCCTCCTCCTTATATAGTACAGGAACTTCAACCCATAGTACAAGGCCAGAAGATGCGACACAGCTACCAGCCCCTACGAGCCCCTCAGACATCCAAGGTTTCAGCCAACATGGTTCGTCACAGTGTCAACATACAGTCCTCGGTCTTGCGAGACCATGGCTTGGTCCCTGATCGTTCGCTTGTCGCGAGGACCGAGATTACAAGCTGCTCGCTGTCTACTTTGATCAAGTGCCTCACAGACTGTGAGCCTATTTCACAAAGAGATCAGTTCGTCTCAGCATTCTTTGCGACAGCGGAACTCTTCTGTACTCCAGAGGAGATACTGTCTGCTCTCATCAGGCGTTTCGATGCCGCTGACTACGCCAAGTCATCTAAACAAGGAAAGATCCATCTCGGAGTATGCCATGCACTCAGAGTGTGGCTGGAGTCGAACTGGAACCCTACCACAGATCAACGTGTCCTTGCAGCCCTTGAAGACTTCACTTTACAGCGAATACATAGCGTACTACCTATGTACTCCGCGTTCTTGATGCATCTTATCAATGATCTCCCTACCTCCGAACCGAACAAGACACACGACGATTCTCTGCCCGCCGATGAGAACAACACATGTCAGCATACAACCCTGGTCACTCTAAAGACTGCAAACAGCTTCTTTGACGACAGAATCGACCAGCTGTCCATTCTTGACATTTGCCACAAGCATCTAGCATGCCAGATCACCGTCAAGCAGAAAAAGATATTTTATTCTATCCAGAGGAGGGAGCTTCTTGCCGAAAGATGGGTGCTTAACAAGTCAAGAGACGCTCCCAATGTAGCAGCTATGATTCAGCTCACCGACGGGATCTCCAATTGGGTCAAGCAAAGTGTACTGACCGACCTCGACCCTAAGAATCGCGGCTCTGTGATTGAGAAATGGATTCTTGTCGCGCAGCATCTCTTCCAGTTAAGCAACTTTGACGGCCTGGTGGCTGTTACCTCTGGCTTGGATGACATATCTGTGTCTAGGCTTAGGGCCTCATGGAATGCAGTGTCACTATCGGCCAAGGAATTACTCCGCTGCCTGCGGACGCTCGTTGACCCTTCGGGTAATCGCAGCAAACTCCAAGCCTTGACCCTTGCCTCCTCGGGTCCACGTCTCCCTGTTCTCCGCGCATATCTCAGCGAGCTCTTCTTCACTAACGGGCAGTACAAAGACGCGTCACCCAAAGAAGGAAATGGGTCTGAAGGTTTGGAAAGGGTGGTTAATTGGGACAAGTATGCGCGCATCGCGGCGATTGTCAAGGTGCTGACGAACAACAAACATCGTTATGACATCACACCAGATGACGATTTGCAGAGATGGATCCAAAAGAGCACCTCGGAGCTGTGGTGTAAAGATCAGTCTTGCATCGAGGAGGCATGTGACCAAAGGAGTAGATTTCTGGAATCGGGGGTGCCACTCCGGAAGAGCCAAACATTTTTGCGTGCTATTTTCAAGAAGAAGAATTAACAAGATGGCTGGGATTTTCTTTGTTTCTTTTCCTTAACTCCGTCTCTTCCTTCTTTTCCTCTCGCTTTTCTTTCATTATGAGTAGTTTTACGGATGTTTATGTTATCAACGACTAATTATTTCTTTTGTACCGCAACACTCAATTCTACAAGTAATTAAAGCCTAAATAATTGACTGGGTGCATGAAACTCCCATTCAGTATTCAAAAGTGAGCACAAGGCAAAGGCCAGTAATACCAAAGCGTTGCGGCGCCTTGAAAAGAATGGATTGAGTAACGAATGGCAAGATCCATCGGCCTTAGGCCAACATAACGAGGGACAATAATGAAGTGTGAAGAATGGAACAAAATTCTGGGGATGCTGAGGACAGCCGACGTTCTCTTCTTAAACTTTGCCAGAATATGAGGGTGAACGCCATCTCATTTGGTGGTAGAGCTTTAGCGACAAACTACGCCGCAGTGAATATTAAAGTACACTATTAATAGCGCTCGCTATCAGTAAGACTCCGCCCAGCTCTATCTTAGTGGCCAATCTGGCTAAGATAAGAAATGCTTGACCCAGCGGCCTAAATAGATCACAGTCCGCGGAGCTCTAGGTCAGAGGACAGCGGTTATTTACCAACTCTGTGTGAGAAAGGCTGGATATATGTAGTTACTACTCGGGCTTCTTCAAATACCCCTTCAGAGCATCACCCAAGGTCCTACTCTCTCTCAATGGGACTGCATTGCCCTTCTTCGTCAACCCGATCTTATTGTGCCAAACAACCTTCATCCCAGCATTCGTGGCACCGTCAACATCCCCTGCACTTCCCGCAACGAAAAGAATATCCTGAGCATCAACCCCCAACTTGGGCAGAATACTATGATATGCTTCCATAACAGGCTTGTAAAACCCACTCTCCTCTGCCGTAACAGCGGCGTCAAAAGTAAACGGCGTTTCGAAACCAACACTAGCCTGCTCCTCAACACCGTGAATAGCAATGTATCCCGAGTCCTTCGAACAATTGGTAATAACGCCAAGCTTATATCCCTGCGCTTTTAGACCTTGGAGAACAGAGGGGACTTCATCCCACGCTTTGATGCTAGACCAGTTCTTGAGGAGCGCCTCAGGCGCTGATGGCGGGAGACCGACTTCCGCGGCAGCTTGTCTGACGAGGTCTTCGTAGGGTTTGTAAGAGCCGGTGCCAAAGGTGATTTCGAGATAGCGTTGACGCCAGCGGCCGCCTTCCTGGTGGGTTTTGGACGGGGTTGATGCGTCCCATAGATCCCAGGAGTTTAAGAGGCCGGTGAGGAGATCGAAAACTATGGCTTTCGGTTGCCAGTTTTCATCAGTGGAGGTGCTCATCTCGGTGAACTTAGTGTTTCAATGTGGTAGTAACTGGGTTGGTGGAGGATGATTAGTGAGTGAAGAGGTATTTATTGCACGGAGAAGGATCGAGAACCCCCGCCAGCTCAAGGGCGTACTTGACATGCGTTTGGTTTTTAGAACCGATCTGCCAAATAATTCCCCCAGTTTTTAGGTAATGCTAAGACTATCATAATACACGGTCGGTCAGTCAACAACATTGGCCGAAGTTCGGCATAGGAAGCCGACTTCTCCCATCACTATCCCGAAGCATACAAACTCTCACGAGGACGGCCAGTCCTACAGCTTGGGTCGAGCACTAGACTGCAAATGCATTATCTCCTTCGCAAGTTCAGCCACTTCATTCGCCACGCCCCAAGACAATTCAAACCCCCGTCCTCCAGCGCCATAGGCATGGACCACATGTTTGACACCCCATGTAGTATCTTTAGCTTCAGTCTCGACTCTCATCCCACCCTCGCGAGCTGGTCTTCTTCCAACAACATCTTTGATAACCTTTATCGTCTCGGGTGTCTGTTTCTTATCGCATGCTTTTGGTATGATTGACTGGGCAGCTTTCAGCAGCTGACTGCGTGTTTCTTGTGATGGTTCGAGCTGCCAGTTTCCCACTTCTTTGGTACCACCGATGACTGTCCCTCCATTGAAAGAGCGAGGAATGATAAAGCTCCATGTACCGTCTTTCTTTTGAGTTGTGATTGTTTTGTCAGCGGTGGTGAGGTTGGTTAGCACTGTCTGTCCTGGTTCTTGTCAGTTGTTATCGTTTATGGTAACGAATTCCCCTCGTACCTCTGATAGGGAAGCACTTCTTATCCCCAAAACCCATCCCGCTCGCGTTCACGACAAGTTTGACACTAGGTGCCAGGATGAAAGCCTCCCATTCACTCTTCAGATCCCTCTGCAGTGTCTTTCCACCCTGTACAATAAACTTGCGCAGTAAACTACCGGTGTACAACGGCGCATGAATACAATAAGTTTCATACTCAAATCCCAACTTTACACCTTCAGGTAGCTCATGCGCTTCACACTTTCGATACCCGGGCAATCCCGTCTCGTTGGCAAAGCTCTGAGCATCTTGCTTCAAGTATTCGGGTGACGGGTCTTCTAGATATTCAACCCCCGGAAGACGCCTGATCCCAACCCAAGGCTCACTCTTCTGATGTCTCTCGAGCTCAGCGACAGTGTATTTCACCCACTTGGCTTCACGACGCAGCTGTGGCGTTGAAGCGGGGATGGGTCGAATATGAGCGCCAGCCCACATGGAAGCATAGTCTGCAGAGTGGGTTGTTGGTGCTCCGGGGATTGAAGTTGGCCATTCTTTTGCGACAAGGAGAACTGATGTTGATGGTGAGTCGGCCGTTAGTTGTTGGATCTTTAGGGCGCTGGTGAGACCGATGATGCCAGCACTGGGGCGTTTTAGTTGACAGGGAATTTAAGGAGGATTCAATAGTGAACACATACCCAATGACCACAATCGTGGACTCCTTTATATCAGATGGACCAGGAGCTGACATTTTATCAAGGTGTGGAGGTGTGAGGAGATGGAGGAACAGCTTGGTGAGTTGAGTTGATGGATGGGAAAGAGGTTGCGAGGTTGACTAACATTAAGTGTCTCCACAAAACTACCCCAAATGTCAGACAAGTGAGTTGAGCTCAAGACAAAGACATTGAATATAGACACAAATGACGGAAACTTCAGTATCACAGTGTAACGTGTGCCCAGCCATATCACCATTGAAGTGACTCAGACATCTCTGTCAATTCAATGCCACGTTTCAGAACGGTAGTTATCAGTCAATTGGCCGCCCGACATCGGCTACGGAGTTCGTGGATTGGTTAACTATGATCTTCCATATACCAATTGGCGTAAAGACAAAATAATTACAGAACCAAAAACAGAAAACTCCAGCATCCAATGCTTTAAAAATAAGAAGTAATAGTGTGCATATATACCCAGACGTGGCTAAGACAAAAAGCGAGGTCCTACCCGGGTTCGAACCGGGGTCTTCGGAAGGCTTTCGAGGGTATCAAAATCCGACGTCATTACCACTAAACTATAGGACCGTTAAGCGATGACTAATCGCGGAAAATTATGCACTATGAAAGGCACACAACCAGAGGCTAACTAACATACCCTATAGATCTTATTTAAATCAAACTTTTATAATAATATAATATTATTTATAAAACCTTCAAGTTAAATTAATATTTATAATAAGATTTTTTATTTAATTTAATTAATACTTATAACTTTATTACTTACTTAACTTGCTCAGTATCAGTCAAGCGTAACTCAGGTTCAAGATGAGAGTTGTAGTTGAAATGCTTATTAAGAAATCTCCCATCAACACCGGGGTGGCTAAAGCTTGTTAAACTTCCGACAACTGCAAGTCATCTTACAGACCATATTACTTTTCTTGCAGGGTACATAGTAGGCGCGGCGCTTGGTTCTCATCAGTTATCTGTTTTGGCAAAAGTGGCTGGCAGGGGACCAACTGACCGGAGACAGCCGACACGGAGCGAAGCGGATCAAGTACGCAAGTGGCGCGGTGTGATGGTGATGGGCCTGGTCTTGGCCGGTGAGTGATCATAACTAATAAATATTTCAATAATGAACAGTTTTGAGTAAATATTAATTAAGTCAATTAATTAGTGGTACTTTGGTAGTTATTTATTATTAAGAAGTCATCTTCAGACCGTCAATTGAATTCATCAATTGGTAAATCTGCAATTGAGAAATGCTGCTATGTACAGCATCATTGCTGACAATACATGACTGAGGTGAAGAACCAATGACGGACATAGCGAAAATGCTGAGGCTCGTTTAGTCGATCTAGCCCGTAGCTGACAGACGCATGACATGGTCTGTATCAGCATGGCCTGTTCTGGGAGGCGACAATTGAGCAAAAAAAGAATAAGCAATCGTTCATTGGCCCTTCTTCCTGAGTCAGCTACTGTCAACCAATCATATTGAATGCGATTACCAGCTCTCAGGTCCGCAGCTGTGAAGCTTTGGTCAAAGTGGGTCAAACTCTTTGAAAGCCATCAAGTACAAATAAGACCAAGAGCCGCTCCCAAGATTCAGTATCTCAAACAAGCATCTCACAATCCAATCACTTCTTCTTACATTCAAACACTCTTCAAAACAACTCAACAACACTTCAAACCGTCAAAATGGTCGTCAACACTCCCGCTACCTGCTGCCGCTCCGGCGACAACGTCGAGTGCGCCTGTGGTATGTGACATCATCGCTCCCACCATCCAAAACCCTTCTAACAACATCATAGCTCAAAAGGCCACATGCTCTTGCGGTCAGAAGTCTGCTCTCCAATGCACATGCTCCAAAGCCGCCTCCGAAAACATCGTCAACGGTCCTCGATGCTCATGCCGCGCTCGTCCCGCCGGTGAATGCACATGCGACCGCGCCGCTACCGAGAACGTTACACCAAGTGGCTCAACCTGCGCTTGCGGATCTCGCCCTGCTGGTATGTGGCGTTCGTGTTTCTGTGACGACTGCTTGCTAATTGTGGGGTTTTAGGTGGCTGCACTTGCGAGAAGGCTGCTGATGGTGGCTTTAACCCTGCCAACGAGATCGACTTCACTACCCAGAAATAAAGTTACTACAACGGCGACGATGAATACGGTTTAATGGGGAGAAAATAAAACATTGCATTTGACTGGCGTTGGGGAACGGCTATGGTACTGGTTGGGTGGCGAGGCGATAGATACCTGTGACACGGATATAGAAATGAACAATATTTACGATATTCAAGCTACGGACAGGAACGTGCAATTGTGTGATACAAACGGAGATTCGGAGCATTTGTGCTACAATGTGTTCGCGAACTAGACGAAACGGGATGTTTTGGCCGCTAAGCAAACGCGTCGAGGGGAGGTTCAATTGTTCACTCTGAGAACGGACATACCAAACCAAGGTTCTTTATCAGATCAGATGTCAATTGTACCATCTTGAACATCAGACGACAATAAAATTACAGCGTACAATTGACCTGGGTCTGTGCTCGCACAATGGAACGTTCATTTCATCAACAGTGAATCGCGTATCGGCAGATAAGATGAACAATTGCAAAGCTCTCGATTCACCGCCTTTGAAAGCTCTGTTGCCATGGCTCGTAACTGGGAGATTTGTCCGGCAGAAAAACCACTAGCGCAATTGGAACTGGCTGACAGCTCCCGGGCGGTGACACCCAATCCAGGTGTCACCCCCTGCCCAGCCCGCAAATGATCACTGCCCCCAGCGGTCAGATCAGCTTTTTTTCAGGTTCCCTATTGCCCATCAGACGGTAAAAAAAATCCACCCACTTTCTTTATTGTCGCGCTGTTCCCAAGCTTGATCTCATCATCAACACCATCACTTCATCAAGTTCGACAACTTTTATCTCCTCAATCGAGCTACTTTTTTCGAGCAAAACACAACTGTCGCGCGTCACACACAGCAAATCATCACGTCACAAATCCTACGCGATGGCGCCACGAGCCAAAGCTGCTGCGGCTACCAAGACCGCAGCGCCCAAGAAGGCCACCACAGCTGCCGCTGCTAAGAAGGAGACCAAGACCACAAAAGCTGCTGCCAAGAAGGCTGAGCCTGCTGCCACGAATGGCGCCACGAAGAAGCGCAAGGCTATCGAGGAAGCGTCTGAACCTGAGCAGGAGGAGGATCGCAAGGCAAAGAAGTCCAAGACCACAGAACGCGTCGTAAAGCCCGCTGTCAAGCCCGCGCCCAAGGCTAAAGCTGCTGCTAAAAAGACCACGACAACGACACGAGCAAAGACCGAAGAGGCGGAGGAGAAGCCTGCTGCTAAGAAGCCCGGTCGTCCTGCTGCATCAAAAGCCGAGCCCAAGAAGAAGTCCGAGTTTCCCACGATCGGAAAGAAGCTCAACGACGCGCCCACTCAGATCCTCGATGTCTACGTCTTTGGCGAGGGTTCCTCCGGTGAGCTCGGTCTCGGAAGCAAGCGCGTAAACAACAAGAAGCCAATTGACGTCAAGCGTCCCCGACTCAATGATAACCTCTCCGCCGCCAACGTCGGTGTTGTCCAGATCTCTTGCGGTGGCATGCACGCTGTCGCGTTGACGCATGATAACAAGATCTTGACATGGGGTGTCAATGACCAAGGCGCGCTCGGAAGAGATACAAACTGGGATGGCGGTCTTCGCGACATGGACAAGTCAGAAGACTCTGACTCGGAGGATGAGGACGATACCGGTATTAACCCCATGGAGAGCACACCGACCGCTGTTTCCGACGAGTTTTTCGCTCCCGGCACCAAGTTCGTCCAGGTTGTCGCGAGTGACAGCGCCAGTTTCGCCCTTACAGAAGATGGTCGAGTCTACGGCTGGGGAACCTTCCGATCCAGCGACGGCATCCTCGGCTTCTCAGAGACCGTCAAGGTCCAGTCCACTCCCCTCATGATCCGCGATCTCAAGAACATCAAGGCCCTCGCTGCCGGTTCCAACCACATTCTCGCCCTCGACCACAAGGGCAACGTCGTCGCCTGGGGCTGCGGTCAACAGAACCAGCTCGGTCGCCGTATCATCGAGCGCAACAAGATGTCCTCTCTCATTCCCCAGGGTGTTGGTCTGCCTCGCGGCAAGATTGCCAAGATCGCTTGCGGTTCTTATCACAGCTTTGCCATTGACAAGAGCGGTCAGGTCTATGGCTGGGGTCTTAACAATTTTGGCGAGATCGGTGTGGAGTCGAACGCCGGCGAGGACGATGCTGTTATCCTTCGACCTGCTAAGCTTACATACCTCGATGATTACAACATTACTGAGATTGATGGTGGCGAGCACCACTCACTTGCTTGCTCCGACAAGGGCGATCTCTTGACCTGGGGTCGTGTCGATGGTTACCAAGTCGGCTTCGAGTTTGACAAGCTGTCCGAGGACAACACCATCTACGATGAGCGAGGCAACGCTCGCATTCTCTTCAAGCCTACTATCCAGCCTGGTAAGTCACTCATGATCCCTCACTTATTTCACTTGCTAACCAACTTGCAGACACCAAGGACATCGTCACTGTCGCCGCCGGCACAGACAACAACTTCGCCATCGCCTCGGACGGTAAGGCCTACTCCTGGGGCTTTTCCAGCAACTACCAGACCGGCCAAGGCACAATCGACGACATCCGCACTCCCACTCTGATCGACAACACCGCCATCCGCGGCAAGAAGATCATTGGAGCCGGCGCAGGTGGCCAATACTCTGTGCTCTTCGGCATCGCTGACGATGCTCCCACAAACGGCGTCAAGACCAACGGCGCTTAGACCTTGACACGAGGAATGAATTGACGGAGGAATCTGGGATTTTCCATATCAGCCCTATTTTTAATTACGCTGCCGAGGGCGGCTTTCCAATATCTGTACTTTAACGCCGGCGGATGCATGATGAATCGGATGGGCGGATTCTGAGTGCGGTTTAAAAAAACAACGTTTTTCATGATCAAGGAGGATGCATTTTGTTCTGATGCCTTTGCATGCTGGTTTGTGGTATATATAGATGGTCACGATGTCTTTGCATATCTGAAACTTGCTTTTTTTAAGAGTCTCAACGCTAACCTGAACTTTCTGTCTCTGCTTCTTTTTAATCGTGACATACAAAAATAATTATTCTAGTACAAGGGAGCGTTTCCCAGTATGTATAACTTGCGTCTCCCCATCTGAACGCCTGCCGCCCCTCCTTCGTATCTTCGCCGCGAGGGCGTTATCATGTACAGCATTGAGTTTTCGCTTGCAGAAACTCCCATCGTGTCGGTGCAACGTGTCGCCACTTGTTTTATGCGTTGAGCTTAGCAGCAGCGTTGGAGAACGTTCCACTTCCTCGGCTGCTGAAAATACCCATGATGCCGAATCCGACATAGAACAGCGCAAGGGGATACGCAACCAGTCCTCGCATGCGCTTCATCTGCCCCACCACGCAGAACATCCCGCTCGCGCTATAAGTACACCAGAGAATAGCCGCCGTGGTCGCGACGATGCCAACGGGTGTATCCATCCTCATGACGATGCCGAACAAGCTCGTCGCCACGAGCGGTAGCAGGCAGTATCCGAGCACGCTCGCGCTGCGGGGGTAAGTCAATGTCGCGGAGAAGTGGCCGCCCTGCTGGCCGTCGTGCTGTTGCTGAGGCGCGGATGGATCGCTGCTGTATTGGGGATAGCTGTTGACTTGGGGTTCGCTGGCGTCGGAGGGCGACATGAGGGAGAGGATGAGATGGAGGGATATGGAGCCGAGGGCGGCGAGGCCGTAGATGTAGCCGAAGTGGACTTGGCCTGAGAAGAGGAGGATGAAGCCGAAGAGGAGGAAGAAGATAAGGGGGCCCGCGAGGTCGGAGTCGTCCATAATGTGCGAGTCGATACGTCGGAAGGGATTCAACACGGCGAGTGTCTAGAACGAATCAGCGTCACCACCCAATCAATTCAGGCAAAGAGAAACATACCTTTGCTTGGATATGTCCAAAGTTAACGCCCAGCTCCTCCAGCAAAGGCGGTTCACCATCATACCCCTCCGACGAGAAAGCCGCAACCCAACCGGTCCTCAACCCGCCCTGCTCGCCCATCCTGCCACTGACGCCCTGCGCGACAAACGCGGGAGCCGCAAAGTTCTGCGCCGGAGCCCCGACACCATAGCCGCCCTGGCTGCCGTATCCGTAGCCGGCTGCTGCTGCTTGCTGGGGTGTCGAGGAGCCCGGGTTCGTGTACTGGGAGGGGAAAAACTGCAGGTTCTGCGCGGCGTTGGGGCCGCCGGCGGCGGGGTACTGTGGTTGTTGCGACGAGTAGTAGTTTGACATCGTGATGGTGTTGCGGAGGGAGGGGAGGGTTGAGGGTGAGGTGGTTGTAGGGAGGTCTTGGACAGGCGGTCTTGAGGACAGTTTGGAGGTGAGAGCTGGGATGAGGCTGGTGCTTGGCGTGGGAGCCTGATGTGGCGGTGCGCCGTTAAGCCACAAGCTACGCCGGTACCCGAAGTTTTGGAGAGAACGTACCAAGAGTCCAAGTACCTGAAATTCTGCCGCGTCGAAGAAGCCGGGGTTTTTGTGTTGCTGCTCAGAACATCGGCATATATTAAAACTGATATCTTCAAAAGTAGCACGCGTGTTAGATTTCAGTTTATATAAAACTGTTAAGACTTGAGTTACCTTTAACATATTACAGATACCTTGTTTTATGTTTCTCAAACTTGGGAACCTAAGGCGGTAAGTAAGAATTGCCCAATCTGGTGTTGGGGGAGACTTCATCGGCAAGCTCATTCAGGACACGGTCAGCGGCGAGAAAAAAGCCACAGTGTTGTTCCAAGTCCAAGTTGTATTTTATCTCATATTAAATGGTATAGCAAGTGAAAACAGCAAATTGTTGAGCTACTCAATCTTGCCTCCCTATTATTTTCTCAATCGCTACGCCTGTCTCAGCCAAGTCATTTTGGCCTGACGGTAGTGTTCTTGCCGATACAAGTGAATGCCAGAACTACGGTCCTTGTGGAAATAGAAAAGACGGGCACTCGGGAACCTCCAGATAAGTGTCGCCATGAATGCCCGCACGTTGATCAGGTCAATCGAGTACATCGCCAAGCCGAGCCAAGACAGTGATTGGTGTTGCGAGATGAATCTAAACCGCCTTGTTCGTTTATGGTTATCCCAGGTAGACGGGTCAGCCAATAGGGGATTTTCTTTCTTCCCCTCCCCATTGAATGGAAACAGTGCACCCTTTTCGATGAAAGCTTCCGAGCGGAGTAAGGTATCACACATGGCAAGCCGCCAAGAAGATCTGTTTCTCCGGGATGGCGCTTATTTCCACGGGCCCCGGTAGCGGTAGGGCTGCTCAGGGGGTGGAACGACGTAAGACATCGTGGAATATGCATTAGCGAACTTTATTAAGCGCGCGGTTGCATCGCGCAAAAGCCACCAGCCTGTGGGGGCGCTGAACGACTGACTTCATACTTTGGCGAAAGTCACCGGTGTGCAGCCAAATTGAATCGCAAAAATTCCGCTCAAGTATCTTCCGCGCTCGGTGAGCACTGGATGGATGTATTTCCATGGGGCGTAGTGTGATTGAGTCGCTGACTCCGCATGACACTGTTCCAACCTCAAGGGGGGCATCGCAGTAGGACTGTTAGGATCTGTGAGTGATGTAAACATAGCTACCTAAATCTCAGGGAATCAGTCCCGCAAAAGGAAGCCCGCCTGATGCCAGTAGTCCAAGCCGACACGTGGCTTCATTGACCTTGAGAAGTGTTACTGCCCACAGGGAACAGCTTCGAATTAAAACCTTGGTATGTCAGATACTTCTGGTGCAATACAGCAGCATGTCATGCAGTCTATCCTCAAGAGCGACACAGTGTCAGAATATCAGTGCTGGGGTATTATATTTATTATCGACACGGTATTGACTGGTTTCATTTGCATCAGGGGACAGAGGCTACTGTCTGGCGTCGATAGCTGCTTTTGGTTTGTTTTCGCTCAGCCAATGAAGCCTGTTTGTTTCACTAACTGTGCCATTCAAACGAAATAACGGCACCGGGTGGATGTGCGGGACTGAAGCATCGGCCGCTAGTTGAGATTAGGTGCTGTAAATTCCGAGCTTCCGTTTCGGCCTGCGTCGTTGGTGTAAAGCTATGACTTGTTTTTGAGCCAGGTTTATCTTCTCAATAAAGAATAAAGATGTTTACCTGCCCATCGGGCGCACCGGCAACTCCGACATCTGTCACCGCCAGATTCCTGCTACCGCCACAACGGTTGTAACTCAACGTGCCTTAGCAGACTTCAAGCCTAGTCCCGTGCCTTTCCCCTGAGATCGGGAGCTGTGCTGCAGCTGTATCCCAGCACCCCTGTCACACATGCACATGCCGACAATCAAACGTATGACGCAGTGGCAGTGCCGCAGCTCTTCACAACAGAGCTAGGGCTGGCTCTGGGAGGTCCTAGCTCCGGGACACATAACGCGACCGTTTCTTTGGCTCCCACACAGGTTTCTTGCAGTTGGGAGGTTGCTGTCGGGGTTTTCCGGTTCAGAAAAAGCCGACACTAATGTAGTTGACTCCGCCTGCTGCTGTTGACCGTTTGACAACGCCCTACGCTGGGGAGCAGAACAGGCCCTGTCAATAGATGCCACATTTATCCCCAACCTTTTGAGAACGGTAAGTGGGGCTTTTGGACAGATTGCAGGGTACCTATGGGAGCTATACCCCCCCCACCATTGGGATCTCACCAGCCCAGAGCGACGGGAGCTCTGAAAGCGTACCTTGTGCGCAAACTGGTCGAAGCTCAACTGAGAAGCTTTTAGAAGCAACGTCAGCCTTCTTGTGTAAAAGAGTCTCCCGATCCGCCCTGGAAACCGCCTGGCTAACAGATGAGAGGAGCAAACCTATCCATCAAGCTCTCTCCAGCCGACCTGGTCGTCCTTCGGAGCGACACCAGAATCGCTCTGCAATTAGACCCATGATCCCTGCACCTCAGCACTGTGGCTTGATTGTCACTCACGATTTAGCCCGAAGGCCGAAAATTCATGGCCAAACCGTGCAGCTTCTTAAGCAAGTTACCAGGGTATCGGATGAGCCAAAAAGTGTGCGGCTGGCGGCCAAAGCGGGAATAAGCAATCTGCGACGGACCATCCTCTCTCGGCAGAAGTATTTAGCAATGAGCGGCCTGGCCAACATGCTAAACGATGCTGGTGATGAGCGTGTTTCTATCATAACCCTAAGAAATTTGTTAGATCAACTGTTATGATATTGATCATTCCCAGTTTTAATATGCCAGGAGCAAGAGTTCTTCTGCCCTCCGTCGCTTGCTACTTTCGCCCGTCGCATGCGATGCTCTCCTTTCCGTCTGGCGCCTGCTTTCTGGCATATCATATACCTCTAGCCTCTACTGAATGCTAAGCCCAAATGACTGTCCAACTTCGTGGCTTACACCATGCCCCCTTGAGGCCCAACAGGAACACCGTGTTGAATGCTTATGGACGCCCGACAGACGCTATTCTCTACGAGCGCAGGCAGGCACCGCCCATCATGTCCCGTAGGTCATGAGCTCGGACTGACATGCGCGTAGAATGCTCATGGAAAACGGGTAGAAGCAAGTTCCCCACGACAGCACCCCTGTCGCCCCATCTGCCATTAACGCAGACCGAACGTGCGCCATGCTATCGAACAAAGAAGATTTCGATTTCGTATTGCGGTGAGGACTGTTTCTAATGATTTTAGAACAGAGAACAGACCAATATCAACCATGCACTTGGGGCTATGAAGGCCATGGTATCCGTTCGGCCAATGACAGCCATTATTGTTCGCTCGTTTACTAGAATAGAATGCAGCAAGGTTGTACATGACCAAGAAAGGGCTTCGAATGATCGGGAATGACAGGGAAACTGTGCCAGGCTTTGCCCTGACTATAAGAACCTGCTGTTCTCACTGCGGAAGAGGCCCAGAGGACTCCAGCTTTCCCCCGATTTTACCCAGCTTTACAAAACCTATCTTTGACTACCAAGACCTACACAATACCACCTACTTAACCTGCTTCTCTTCAACACGCTATTCCATGGCTACCAACGGATCTACCGATGACCCCTCACTCGTCGATCCAACTGCCGCTCCCAACAGATGCCCCGAATGTCATTACGTGGTCCTTCGTCGGGCAGAGGAATGCGAAGGTTGGAAGTTCTTGGACGAGGACCGGACCGTATCTGTGTGTTGTACTTGGATTCGCAGTCTGCGGACTAGCTCTGCCAATTCTCAAGGCAGCGGAGATGGTAAGTCATGATATGGATATATACAGAAGTGTACTAATAAAAGCAGACAGCACTACCTCTGCCAGCGCTATCGCTGGTGGCGCACAGACTTAGCCAACTGATGATTGGCGCAGGCAACAGTCACTAAGCCAATTTCGAAGAGAGGGAACAGGAGATGGGGATGGAGATGAAGAGGGAAGGGGGACATATCATGGCAACAATCTGTCTCTGGATTTTATTTAAACTTATACGCTAGGGGCGCTATATGACTTCTGCGAAGACACAAATCACAGCAATAATTTACACCGACTTTACGTTGGATCAACAAACACCCGATGACTTGGTATGACTATATTCCTCGTGCGACAATCTCCACTTAAGAGAATCCACATCTCTCAAGACATTTCGCCCATAGAAATCATTCTATGAGTATGTCTGGCCTTTTATTGCTTCTCCCGAGCATAGCTGTCTAAGAACTCTTTCAAGCCGCCCTATCCTCCGCTGCTTTCTTTGAATTCCACTTGTAAAAGCTGTACCAGGACTCTTTGAAGCCTTTATCCTTGAGAGCTGCATCGATGTAGTAGCCCCAGCTATCGAAATCGGCTTCCGACCACAGCTTACCACAGATATCACCCGAGTGAAAAATGTAGTTGCTCTTCACCTTGGTTCGAATCCAATCCTTGGGGACATATCCAGCGTAACGCCAGGAGCAGATGCCCACCAGGCCCTGCTCATTGACAATGAATGCAAGCGGGTGGACGTTGTTGAGGCCAAACACGATCTCAGAGCAGTCAAGCGAGATATCCTCACTTGATTTGCGAAGAACCTCAGGATGGTATGGGCTGTCGTAGCCCTTGGTGTTCCGACCCAAATAGTAATCGGGCAATTCGCCACCGTCAATGCTAGTGATAGCGCTGCTAGACCATTGGGATAACTCCACGCAGGCGTCGGCAATCTGGTTTACCCATCGTGACCTGGTCCCGTGATCCTTGGTCTCGGGCCATGCGTACACAATATTCCGTCCGGCGGGAAGAGAGCTGTGGACCAGATAAGAATTCCTACCGTGGACTCCCTGATAGTAGACATCTGGGATTTGGAATGATAAGTTCTTTTCGGCTAGCCATTTTAGGGTGATGTGCTCTGGAGTCCCAAACATCCCATCAATGATCAGATAGGCGTGGCCAACCTCAAACATGCCGAATGTTGCTGTGAGAGGCCCGCAGAACAATTCGACGATCGGGCAGGAATCCGAGAGAGGCCGGGTCGAGGGCTTTGGGCTCGGGGCCTCGGAGATAGTAAAGAACGCGCCTTTGCCATCATTCCAGCATGGCCCATCAGGCCTAGAAGCATGGCGCGAGAGGACGACCTGGCCGGTCATCCAGGAGTTGTCGTCAATCTCCTCGATAGGGAACTCGTTCTTGTAGGTTCTTTCAGTCATGATGGGAAAAGGTGAATAATTATTGATAAGTTGAAAAGTTGAATGGATGTGGATGAGAGTGATGTGAAGCTTGTGGTTGGTTGATAGTAGCAGTGATTAGAACTTGGAGTTGGATGCTCGGGGTATTTATACGCAAAGCAGCGGTATCGATCTAGATCACTTGAGCCGTGCCGTTCTCTCGCACTGCTTGCTGCCAACGGTCTGTATTCATGACCGAAGCCACTCCTATTGTCATGCTCTTAGCACATCTCGGACTTGCCGAAAGAACACCATCTCAATTTCCACGAGAGCTTATGGTTCGGGCAAACATGATGCTCTTTGCTGGGTACAGTCCGTGATGATGTGGCTGGGAAGAAGCCACTTGGCCAGTAGAGGGTACAGAGGGGGGCAGTGTGAGATGTGGACAAAGACAAGTTTGCTGCTTCAATCAGCCACGAATAGAAGTTTTCCATGCCAGGGGGGTCATGAATCACTTTGGATCCTGTTATGTTTGTCCTTGCGACTACTCGGAACTCCGAAGGTGAGCTTTGAGGTTCCAGTGTTGGTCTGGTGTGTCCAGGCGTTGTTTGCTACTTGGCTCCCGGGCAGCCTTTTTCTGGCTGCTCATGGGTACGCAGATATGCATATAGATGGCGTACGCAAAGTATACGACGTTTAGTCGCGAGGACCGAATCTTCAATGCAGCCTTCTCGGATATCCTTTCCAAGCATGATGTAGCTGTCAAAGCAGCTGAGGTCTAGGAATAGGTCATTATCCAGTAACGCGAAGTCGCAGGGCATCGGAAATGTCGAGAAATAGGGCGACGGCACAGGCCAGTCACTAATCAGTTATCGTACGGTGGAAGTCATCTTGAGAGTGTTATCTTGAGTTGACAGACTTACTTGCATCAGGCATCTTACCTTGCGTGTTTTCTGTGTGCGTTAGGCTCGATCATCCTGACGGAAGACCAGCAGCTCTGCTTTATACACCCTTAGAGACCGTCTAACTTTTCAGCCAAAAGCTACATCTTTAGGCACCAGTGAGGGCGATGAGTATATTGCCTATATGTATTAATATATGTCCTTTACCTTTGTGTTGGGGCTGAAGCCTCTTTTAAACCCTCAACCTACTCACAGCTACTTGGCTCCAGCCAGAACTAGCAAATGAGGGGAATGGATCCATACACGGAGCTGAAAACAAACCTCACAGACACCCAAGCACTGTCAATAAGAGAGGGGAATAAGGGTCTACCAACATGAAAAGGCTTTGGCATGTCTTGATTCTGCCTGATGCAGCTCAAGTTCCAACACTCAAAGACCCGAGATGTGCCGGAAGGACTGAACCAACACCATGCGCTATTAGTAGCATCCCACCCTGAATTTCATGCGGACCTTTGTTCACATCAAGATTGAAGTCTGTTCCCCCACGTCGTTTGCAAGGCAAGGCAAAGGAAACCAAACATTTAACCTTGGTTGGTTGGGTACGTCGCTGGCATGCTGCATGGCTAACATGGCTTCTTCAAAGTATGGTTTACAGTTGCTTCAGGCCCAGAACTGATTTTTGTATCTTGATGCAGTCCTAACCTCAGACTCTCTCGTTGAAATCCCAGATACCATAAACTATTTGATCCACCAGACACGATAGTCAAATTGGCCAACTTGTCTTCCTCTGTCTCAGGGAATCCTTCTCCCATCCACGTCTGCGACTCAACCCCCTTTCTATTAATCGGAAGCCCAGAGCCTAAACTTCTGAAACTCGCAACATGTTTTCCTGGCATTCCCCTCGGCAGCTGTAAGATTCAAGATAACGTCTTTGACAACATAACAAAGAATAGCGGATTATATTATAACCGACGCTAAGGATTTCTTTCACACAATTGGAGACCATTATTAGAGTATTTGGCCGTTTAGCCAAAAACTCTATCTTAGCAAAAAAACAAATTCCTGAGAGGCCTGCTATTCGGAAATAGCGCCAGGCTGTAGGCACCAAGGAGGGCAAGGAGTATACTACCTAGATGTATTAGGATGCATCCTTTACCTTAATATTGGGACTGAAGTCTCTTTCAAGCTCTCAGACCTTTCACAGAATAAACAAAAGAGCTGTCTACGGCGAGTGGTGTGGTGGTACAGGAGTAAGCCATAATTGCGCCTTGGGCTGACTCCCAGGCTCTAGCTGTCTTGAGGAATTGAAGAGGTCGATGGGATAAGCACAGGAAATCTTTCAGAAAGACAGTGTTAGTAATTGCTTTAATTGATGATATTGCACTTACTTGACAATATTGGCCAAAATGTTTCCAGAATACTTTTGTCCTGATGCCTCACCTCTTGGACTCGTTCTGACAATTGATCCCCACTAAAAGAAGTGTTACTGCTCGCTACTAGCGGGACCATTGCGGTCATGGTGCTCATACAGGATTCAGTCGTTGGACGTGAAGATGAGAATAATGGTTTCAAGATGTCTATTTTTGCCGGAGATGGAAGGCCTCATTCCTATCAGCTTTGTCAGTATTCAAGTGAAAAACAGATAGGGAGTTATAAGAGTCCAGACGAATACTTTGGGGCTTTTATTAGTAACGAGCTGTTGCAACCTGTGTGACATATATAATAATCCTAAGGGCTATATTGATTTGTAACGCCAATGACACCGCCGTATTTCCTACACCATTACTGCTGGCGCTTGACACCCATTCCCGCACCCGCAGCCTGTGCACTTTGCACAAACTGTTTAAAGCACCCAGAAAGTTTATCATAACATTTCAACATCTCTTCCATCCTTTGACTAACCTCTTCTGCCTCCGGTGGCCACGGTTCCTTGTCTGGATCAAAGTTCTCAGGCAATAGTCTTCCTGCTTCTTTAAGCCCTGCCATGAGATCCTGAAACTCAGAGGCACTGAGTTCGAGCTGGCGATGCGTGAGAATATGCTTTCTGTTCATATGCAATGATAAAGATACCTGTGCCATCCTTACATAGTTTGCTGTGTATCGCATGGGTTCAAATGCGGGGGTTTCTTGGAGGGCTTGGTTGAATTCGTTCGCTACCGAGGTTCCTCGACTTGATTTTCTCGAGCTAGACATGGTTGTGTTTGGAAGAGAGGAGCGAGTTGGATACAGAAACTTGCATAGATACAATCGTGGTTCTTACGAAATTGCGTGGTTTGTTGAAGATTATTTCCGTGTTCGAGGTTGCCTGACCCCACCATTCACCCGTAACTCAGTCAGCCTTGCGAGGCTAATTTAGTTGGCGTCTCCTGGGCTCAGTTGCTATCTTTGTAGCATCTTAACTGGATCAAAGGACTTCGTTTGGGTTGCGAATTTATAACTTTTAAGGTCTACTCAGACATTATCCTTAGATGCATTTATTGAGAAGTCGAAGACTGTCGTTCGCTAGCAATAATTCTACAGTCTTGGCACGTGATACTCATCAAACCTCTCATTGACCCTCGTTGACGACACCTTCGCAAGGTTCGCGAGGCTTCAAGTCGGTAAACGCTGGAGCTGCCGCATCTTGCAGAAGAACACGGACCCAACCGGGCATCACACGAACCCAAGGTGACATTGCAGCTGCAGCTGGGACAATAATGTTCTGACCATCTCCACTCATGAGAATACCACAGATCTTATCCGCCAGATACTCAGTGGTCATAGTCGACATACCAGGAACAGACTTGACACCTGTAAACATTTGGGTTTGTACGTGGCTCGGTGAGACACACGAAAGGCGGACTGCTGTAGCTTTGTGTACGTGCTTGATCTCGGTATGTAACCCCTCATAAATAGCAATGGCTGCTGATTTGCTGGCTGCGTAGTCGGTGATGCCCACGGTGGCCAAGTATCCTGTTTGAGAGGCGACGATGAGTAGATGGCCGTGGTTGCGGGATACCATTGCAGGGAGAAAGGTCTTGATGGTCCAGATGAGACCTAGAGTGTTGACACCAATTGTACTGTATATAAAATTAGCTGCCCACTTCCTGGGCGGATACATTCGGGTACTCACAGCTGGACATCCTGCTTGGTAGCTTTCAATAGAGGCTTTCCACGACAGACACCCGCGTTCGCTACAACTATTGTAGGATCGCCAACCTCACTAAAGGGTAAAGTCAGCGAGTATAATTATTTGCTCATACGGTATGCCTTGCCGCCTAATTTTTCCAGCAACCTCTTGTAGTTGTTCATAATCCGTAAGGTCACATTTATAGTAGTGAACATTCGATGCTGTCATTTGTAAATACCCCCCTAGGCTCTTAAAAGGAGAGAGAACTTACGAGCCTTGTAGGTCAGAGCGAGTACATCGAGAATAACCACACGAATGCCCTTGCTAGCCAACTGTTGTACAGTCTCGCCTCCAATGCCGCCTGATCCACCAGTTACCAACACAATCTCCTTACTCCAATCGAAGTAGGCTTTCGTGCCGTGATTCAGAGCCCTTCTGACTAGGATCTTGTTTGCCAAGTAGCCGAGGCCTAGTGCAGACGCCAATGTCACGGGTATAGTGAGATGAGAGGTTGACAGTCCATCAAGTAATTGCTGCGAGAGTTCATGAGCCTCTGAGAGAAGCGATGAAACATAGTTGGTAGCGTTAGAAAGGAGCATTGTGCCTGAAGTAGTTTCTTTCTGGGCAGTGAAACAAAGTATGCAAAAGATAAATGAGAATGCAAAGGTTGCTCAGTGAGGTAGATTGACGGAACGGAGGCGATCCCTGAGGAGTAACGGTGCTGCAATTGGCACGTGAAGTTTTCGGCAGACGATCTAGTGACCGTTTCTGCATAAGCGGCCACCAGAAAAGAAAAGGTACTATCATGTGTACGTGACACAGCAAATAAAAGTACAGTCAAAAAAGAATGACGGGTTAAGGGAGGCATAATTACAATATGATCCTCGGCTGGGGAAGCTCCTGCATCGGGTGCTAGCGTTGGATCCGGAAAGACACTAATGTCAAATTAGGAAAGGAACTCGTAAACTCCGAGGCAAGTTCTGGTTGACAACACATTTATGATGACTAACCCAAATGGTTAACAGCAGGGTTAGGGATTGTATTGAGTAACAAAGAAGACCATCGTTGAGGCACAGGCGCTGCATGTTCAAAGGTGGACAAAGGACCCGTCTATCTGAACATGATACCCTTGTAGTGCTGCGCTGAGGAAATGATAAGCATGTTCTTACTGTGAAAACCTTGACCATTTCTCTGTTCTAAATTCATGATCTATGTTCTAAATTTATGCTCTCTGTTCTAAGTTTAGGAAAGTACCCTAAGCTCTGTCTGCTGATTTAGGCTCTCAGCCACAAGTCTTTGCTACAAAGAACACATCAAGCTAACAACAAAGACATTATATCAAAATATTTGACCAATCACTACGAATAGGTCTCGCAGAATCAAGTGCCCAGCATGAACAAGCCTACTGGACGTCAGATATGTGCTTTTCAATCGGTCAGAAAGAAGTACTGAACTGCGTTGACGCCCAGGACCATACGTGCCCTCATCACAAGAATGTCCAGACCTGTACTCTCGGCATCTGGATAGCCCTGGCTTTTGCTGCGCTGGGAATCTTCGTCCAGAGATATGTTGATATCGGACCAAGATACAGAGCTGCAACTCTTGGGCTCATCTTTCCTGGAGCCGGATATCTTGCGAGTGCCACAGTGGAGGCGCTGGAGTAATCTTATTCCCCCTCCTGGTCTGGGGCTTGTCTATCCAACATCTGGGAGAAATCAGGTGATAAGGCACCTGGAATTCTCTTTGCTGCCTTCTTGTACGCCAATGGCTCATGGCTCAGTCAACGAAGCTTTCCAAAGAGTCATCCAACGATGTTCAACTCGAAAGTTTCTCAACTTCTGGAAATGGGAGCGCTTGACCGGCAACTTCTCACTCGATTGGGACTCAGTCAACAAAGACACCAATTTGAGGAACGAACAGCAGCTATTAGCTGTAATTTTCATAATATCGACGTCCTCTTGGGGTGATTCTGCATTGTGGACTGTCACATACGACCAAAGCTCGAAGAGAATACGGGGTCCCGTCCGCTCCCCCAGAGTCAAGCTTCGAAGCGCCGGATTAGTAGTTGGGTCGGTGACGACCAGCGAATCCCCGGTGTTGTATGTTTTTTGCCCTATTATATATCTATTGGAGAATCAGTGAGTCAATAATTAGCATCGTAATACTCATGTTATCAAGGTTCCAGCGTTTCCTGCTGTGAATGATGGCTGAAGTGTGTTACTGAGAGTGTTATATTGAGTTGAGAGACCTGACAGCTGATGCTTGCGTCGCGCGCATCCCCTCGCACAAGCAATTGGTAGAGCCTTTGCTTGGTATTTTCCTGAATCTAGTGAGGTGTTTCGTCACAGGGCACTGCCTAAACTTGCTGAAGATGTATTTGACCACAGGTGGAGCAATCGCATCGCTTTCCAGGGGGAGGCTAAGATAGTTGACCATTTGAAGAACATGCATTTCACTGGGAGTATTTCCTGGATGTGAAATGGAAGTTTGGGCGTTAGCTTCTGACAGTGAAAATGCTGTTGTCCATCTTTCGATTTGTCTTTTACGTGAACTGGTAGCAGAACATCAATAAGTAGCGAACCGCATTTACTTAAGCTCCATCATATAGCATTATGGCTTGAAGATGGTCTTTAGATTGGCTCCTTCGCATTTACGCGTCTTACATAACGGATGTCATAGTTGAGATCCCGCACCAAGCCAGATTCCCCCTCTCGAACTAATCACCCTCAAGAAATCCTATTTGACCAACTATCTAGACAATGAAAGACCACGAAGAAACGACTAGAGCCCAGATTGGAGATATTACGAACGGGATCGATGCGCTGAAAATCACTTGCGGAAAGAAGAGACAATCGCGCAAGTCTCTCAAAAAAGCTTTACGTGGTTACGGCGAAGCAGCTGATGCTTTGTCGGGCTATGGGTTGGATTGCTGCCTTTGAGGTTAAACTTTAGGCTGCTAACACAGTGATGAGGACACGATATCCTTTTTCACAATATAAGCTTCTACCCACGAAGCCTCCATGATGAGAGATGAAGTTACTCTTCCGGGGCCTTGACGCCAGTAGGCGGATTGGCCTTCACGCGCCTGAATATCTCCTCCTTCAGCTCCTGATCGCTCCACTGTCTGATACCCAGAAATTCGTTATCAGTCTTTGGAAAGAAGCCATTCCCCATACCATAACTTGCCCTTATGACAAAATCCCTCACTGAAATCCGGTCTCTTATTCCTTCGTTGTACCGCTTCCACGCAGCCTCGACCAGCACCTTCGTATCTACCGATTCCACAGCAAACCCCGCGCCTGGAGCAGCTTCACGGGCATACCCCAACACCTGATTCTGCGTCATGACTACAGTGTGTATGTAGTATAACTTATTGACGGCCTCCTCAGGCTTCAAGAGCACGGCAGAAATGGCCTTGCCTATATCATCGAGAGCAGTAGCGGACATGGCGATGTCTCCACCGTCTGCAACACGAGTTGGTGCTTTGCCTGATAGACCAACAAAGATATCTTCATCAAGAACCCAGTCGAGAAACATCCCGGTATTGATACCGGTGTATGTAATCTCGCCTTTCTCAGCTTTTGCCAAAACGTCATTTAGAACGGGTAGTTTGGTCTTCATGAATGGCATGTTGGCTATCTCAGGATTATCAAGCGAAACACCAAAGAATGACGGGATGGCTCGATAGATGCCAGCGTTTACGGCGGCTTGCATGGTCACAACCGATGCATCGTAGGCAAGGCGGTTGAGGATGATAACGATGGCATCAAACCCGCGACCTACAAGGCTCGGTGTCAGAGCCTCGACTGATGTGTAATCTGTCACGATGACACCGACTTCTGGTGGGAGCTTTGCCGATGATGGATTGCGGGTCAGCACGCTGACTTTGAAACCGCCCTTGAGGAGGTGTTTGATCGTTGAAGGACCGAGACGCCCGGTGCCCTTTGGATGTTAGCGCAGGCGTTGTCTACAATTTGACAAACATACACCAGCGACCACAACATTGGAGATGGTTTTATGAGACATATTACTTAGTTTGCATTCGATTTGAAAGAAGTGACAGTTCAAGAGATGATCGCTCTGTACAATAAGCCGTGCTGACGTTGGGCGTCCAACTAGTTCTTTGATTGGTACTGTCAGCTGACGCGTATTTCAGCCTGGGTCGGTGGTTGGGTTTGTGTTCAACGAGAGTGTTGATATAAGCTATTCATCTTGGGTTCCATTTCTTCTTCTGTTGCGTATGCCATTTCAATGACGTTCATGCGACAACAGATACTTGTTACACCATAACTGTCGATTTTCCCAGTGCGGCTTGCCGCCATGTATTTGGCCCGCTCAATCTGTTGATATGATGAATCATCCCGCTTCCTCCTAAAAGTCCTCTAGTCGATACACAGAATAAGAAGGCTCTTCATAAGGATGGACGCTAAGCAGAATTAGCAGTGCGCAGAGTCATAGAAGGAATCGCTAACCTTTTCAGAGCTTTGACTGCGTTCCTCGCAACGTCTTCGCCCACGCAGATAGTTTCGACCCTGGCTTCTTCAACTTCTTCAAGCTGGCCGACTTGACCAATATGCGGCTTAGCTGCGCCGCCTGGGCGAAACTGGCCAGTCCCTATGATGGTCCAACAACACTCGGTATAATTACCCGGGCCGGGGTAGCGACCTGCTCCAGCAGCAAAAATGGCCTCTTTACATTTCGCCAGTGATAACGTGGGCACGTTGAAAACGAGTCTGAATCGGGTAGCGGAAGCCATAGCGGTAACAATCTACTGTTAGTTGAACTTGGATGATACTTGATGAAGCTGTCAGGGCGGGGTAATGGAATCAGATAACTTACCCTAAGGTCTGTTATATGATGGTGGTCTGACAACGTCACACTGGCCCGGCAGCAACACGCAAGCGATTAGTAATGCGAAGATATAATAGACACAGAACACCATAGATACAAGTCAACGGACGGTCATTGGAGACACTAATTCGTGGCGACAACATCGTCATTCCAGATTTTCACGTCTCCATAGTAGAATATTGGCAAAGACATAATGTCGGCCAGCTGTGGCGTCGGACATGTATTGTTACGCAACCCGTACACGGCCCAGCGGCTAGTTCCAGCTTGGATCTTATCTAATAAGCAATATTTCGATTTCAATGTTCGTTTTTTGTGCAGACGACAACTCGGTGCAGCGGTGCTCTGGTTCCGATCCCACTTGTTACAGTAGCGGGTTCCGACGGAGAACCTATTGTCCTGGGGTCGGGATCTTCAATTTAGAACCATTTCATGTAAACACCGCCTCAAGAGGTTCTGTAGATCTTGGTTGGGCTAAGTCGGCCGTGGGCGAAAGCTGGTTCGATGTAAAGCGCGCCCCGTATGTCGCTGTAGAGAGTGTTGGCGACGTGAGCCAATGTGGCCGTCCACGATCCTTGCCACGACTTCTGCCAGAATCGACTTGGGAATGACCTCAACAAGATATTTCAGACTAAAAGTGTGCGTCGACAGTTACTTGGTGGGAGGATACTTGATCGTGGTTAGCCTATCGGCCTGCAGCGGGTTTGAGACCGGAATGTCCAACAGTGAGGGGGAGGGCTTGAAGCGATGATTCCGTACTCTGTTCCAGTGGATATTTTCGTAAATTGCACTGTTGGATCTTGACGAAGGGCGGTGATGCTCCGCTGATATTGTTGTTGTGATTGCCGATGCTGCCAGAGGACCGTCAATTGGGGATTCGGATGGAAATAAGGGATGCCAGGCTCGAGGCCATGAATCTCCTGATAGTGATACTGATTATCAACTCTTCTATATTCCACTGTGGACTCGGAAACGCAAAACGTGCCCTCGTCATTCTCGGTTCGTGATTCTTTGGGCTTCGATCGTGATCAATTGCTTCGAGACCGGTCGACGTCCGCGCTTGTCCTGACTGGAAGATCCACGATCGATACGACAAGCATACGGGCAACGATTCTCCTTCTGGAGAAAGACGTATGGTAAAATTCTTGTTACGTTGGAGCGGCGTGGTACGGGCGAATCAGGTTCGTATTGGTCATTCTCAGCCCAGAGTCGACACTGGGCGAGCGGGGGCAGCGGAGCATCGTCGTTGAAGACTTGACTCGGTTCCCGTCAATTCCCAGACAATTTGAGTTTGATGGGGGTTCGTAGGTAGCGATCGTCTGTACTTTGTTCGCCGAGGAGAAGAGCGTGTCGTGTGTTCGGTGGCGGATGGCAGACGCTTCGAGCTCGACCGCAAGATGACGCGGCTCGTCGTAACAACACTAGAACGCGCCATGGTGACCTCTGAAGATGTTTTCGATGGAACTTCGATGCAGTCGGTGGTGGGAGGCGGTTCTGGAAGAGCTTCTGATGGGACTCGTCTGTTGTTGTTGTCATGGGCCTCCGACTGTCGACAGGTGTCACCAGTTGCCGACCCCCTCTTTAGGTCAACTGTCAATTGCTCCCAGCGATCGATTTAACTTCTGCGATGGATTCTAAGCTATCAAACACAGAACTCAAATGCAGACAATGCATCCAGTGTCAACCGATGCATTGAGTCACGAGCAAGTCGACTCCTCCGCCTGAACCTTTAGTTCGTCCACGCTGTGAGCATCCTTTCTGCAACCACTGACGTGGCGCATCGTCAGCACTCGTTTTAGTAGACAAACTTCTGCAAGTAAAGTGTCATGACATCAATGAGTCACCGGCGATCGCAAAGTTAAAGTCTGATCAAGAGGATAAGCCCCCATCCCACAAAGCTTGTTTTCCCCTGTTCTATAAAATGCGGCATCTCTCCTATCCCTTGCCTGTCCAGTTCCTCATCTGTATTCCTACTGAAGTTTTCCTTTCGCTGCTTTCTCCTGTCCTTTTTTTTGTTTGTTTATATCTGCTATCATAAATTCATTGTTTCACTGCGTTCCCTTTCCACTCTCTACACAAAGTTCAGCCCATCTTCACCACCACCAAAGTTCCACCATCACCAGACACAGCTCAACACTAGCACATCACACATCACACATCATTCACATCATTCACATCGTTCACATCACGAGGCAAAGTTTTCTTCTTCACACCACCAGCAAGCCGGTGAATGCAATGAAAAAAAAAAAGGTTCAAACTGAATCAACTGACACCCCTCTGGTCAGAGAAACAGCGAGAGTAGACAAAACTGCAAGCAGTGATAATAAATCAAAAATTGTGCCGCGGCTTACCTCCCTACTGCGACTGGGGGGTTAGCACAAGTTTGCCCCAGACCGCAGCACTTGCGCCGGCGCCTTGAGTGGCCGGTCAATAAGACGGATGGATAGTTGGTGTCTTGCGACGTGGACTTCTACTGTTGTATGAAGAAAAAAAGAAGAAGATGGGGAGAAGACAGTGGATTCAGCAGCCACGCTCCGGAGACGATGAACATCAGTACAAGGCAATGAGAAAAAGATGAATGTGTTGGGGCTAGTGCCTCTTTAACCTTGTCACAGAACCAACGCATCGAAGCAGCATCTGAAGGAGGTCTTCTACATCAAGTGTCAACGCCGAGTTGAGCTCCTGGCCAAGTGCCACACGTTCCAGGCTGGGCACTGGAGAAGGCACAACATCGAGACTTGAGGTACCCGCATACAACCTCTTGATAAGATATGACCTGATGCAGGAGCGCAATGATGATTTTCACAAGGAAGGAAGAAGCCCCACACGGTATCGCCTTCGTCGACACCTTGACGTACAGTGAACAAGACGGCTTTTTGCTGGAGAAGCAAGCTCCTGAAGACCATGAATATCTATGAAGAGAAGAAAAGAAAAGAAAAGAAAAGATGAAGATGAAGATGGGGGCAGAGGATTGTTGTGCTTATCCAGCAGCACTCTCGCTCCTGAGCAGTACAGCTGGACGAAAGGGTTCCTCCAGAACCACATTGCGAAGACAACGGAAGGGACACGGCTTCGACACCGGCGGCTTTGAGAAATCAAGACAAGAGCGGTCCCAACTCTCACACCAACGCGGGCACGAGAATAAGACTGGAGTAACTTGGGGGCAAGGCAACACGACTTCCCCAGGCAATAAAGTAGTCTTTTGGACGACAGGTACCGCCATTCAGCCTCATCGGTCGAACGATGCCCGCAGCGGGGTGCTACGAATATCCCGGAGCTTTCGGTCCGTGCATCGAAACGAGAAGGCACTCAGCCAGCCGGAGAAAAATGCCCGGGAACGGACGAAGAAGCAGCCTCAAATAAATTTTTGCCTGATCTTTGAGGCGAAGACTGGTGGAAGCGCCGCCGCATCATGAACGGAAGATTGAGAGAGATAAACGCGAACACGAAACCAGGCATGGAGATATCGGGGTTGAGGAGATTGTGGTGATGCTGAGAGGGGTTGAAGTAATCGGGCTTGCTGGATGGTTATCCTCGTGGGAAAATGCAATCAATTGATGATAAAAGTCCCTGAATTACTCACAGTAGTTCAATCTAAAAGTTTCTGTGAGCCATTGATATTCTCGCGTAGCTTCTTTTCGTTTCGTTGAGCCGACCATGGTGATTGAAGTGAAGCTATTCGTAGGATCCACCTTGGTAGGGCACCCAGTATTTTCAAGGTTTTTCTTTTCTCCAGCATCGCACAGTTCAGTCCCGTGCACATGATCGCCTCACGAAGCTTCAACTCTTTCAAATTCTTTTCTTTCAGTCTCGCAATTCGTGTCCTCCAAACCTTTCCAATCTAGCGCTGCAACTCAGCTGGCCTCTGAAACCCCAATTGGCATGCGTTATCCTTAATCTGTCCTCCCCGCACACATCAGCCGCAGCGTTCTAGCCCGGCCTGTCTAAGCCCCAGCTCAAAAATGGCAACATTACCGCAAACTATCGCTGTTCTGTGGCTAGTCCTGCATTGTGATCAATTTATTGGTAGATAGTCTGTGTGATTGGCGAGGTCTGGACCCAGTGCGGAGGAACCGTTCTAGCCGCTTATCACGGCCCGTGGCGAGCTGGACCTGCACGTGGCGCGAACTATTGAACCGTTATCATTGGGCTCCCTCTTCATAGTCTCGTTTCAGCTTGGACTAAGCAGCGCCTGTCTCAGCCTTGGGAGAGATTTTGGGGGGTTTTTAGCGAGGGCTGCTTTCTAGACTGTTCCTGAGGATCAATGTTTCAAGCCGCACAGCCAGCCACGAGGGCTTTCCGTGGTATTGGGGATGTGATTTGGCTTGAGGACGGAATGGTCAAGGGAGTTCAGCTAGCCATATCTTCCACACGATACATGCAGATTGGTAGGCGAAGGTATTCCGTTATGCAGTGTTTGGTCTAGTCGCCATCAATACTTTCTGCATGCAGAGCTGAGAGAATATACACTAAGTAGTTCGTCGTGAAGACGGGCTCATGCAGCCATAGTCAAAAGGTATAAAGCTGCCCTGATCTCCTACTGATAATGTTCATCATCAACAGCAACTTTTTCTCTTTAATACATCTCCTAGCTTCAACCTTCTCTTCTTTTACTCTCAGATCTCATTCAACTTTTCACAATGTTCATCTACCAAGGAAAGCTCAACTGGTTCAACTATGCCGTTGACGAGACCTTCACCATCATCCTCCCCAAGGGTTCCGTCCGCGCCAATGAGCCAGCCTACATCTTCACCCAATGGACGGTGAATGATCATCACGCGGAGAAGGACGAGTTCTTTCAGACCCGCATCATCAAGAATGTGAAGCAGCTTCCCAACACCACCGATGTCTCTTTCAAGCTCCCTGGGACATGGTACAACTTTGACGTCACCACTGAGCAGAACTACAGCAAGGTCAAGGTCACCATGTCCGGCAGAGAGGGCACCAAGACAATGACTCTCAACCGGGTCTGGCAGCCCGTGGGCGAGGTTGATCCCAATGCTGCTCTTGCTGTCTGGGCTGGAAAAGTCACCATTGGTGACAAGGCTGTGAACGAGCAGGCCATCTTTGTACTCCCTGAGGATTACAAGGAAGGAAAGCCTGTTATTTCTTCGTGGCAGTGGACAAAGGATGAGTCTGGAAAGGCGAAGACTACTGCCTTCAAGGGAACGCCGATGAAGGTGGTTGATTGCAGCAACAAGATCTCCAAGTTCGCCTTCAACAATGTCTTTGACTTCACTTGTTCATGGGATACGACCAACCAGCAGCTTTCTGTCGAGGTCAAGGACGGTGCAGAGCAAGTCAACATTGGTACTCTGGACCTCTTCGCCAAGATCGAGGCCCAGGCTCAGTATGTTGTGACCTTGAACACATTGTGAACAATGCTAATGATGACGAATAGCCATTTCGACTCGGATGACTTGACCCCTCCTACTCAGAAAAAGACCGATTTCCGACTCCCCCAACCTCAGGCTTCGCTCCCTCGTGTTCTTGACCCCATGCCCTTCCCCAAGACTCTCTTTGAGACTTTGACTCACGGAGCTGCCTTCATCGAACAAGCCGGCTACCTCACTATCCAAGCCCAAAACGTACGATCCCCATTTTGCTTATGAACCTTCTTTCACTAACTATGACCAGAAATTCACTGCTCTTCACGAGGAGTTTCACAAGCAGAGCACCTACGTCGAAACTCTGAAGAAGGACAAGCAGAACCTCGAGGAGAACATCAAGTCACTCTCAGACGCACGCAAGACAGCTGACGAGAAGATCAACGAGCTGAAGAACCAGCTTGACCAGGCTAGCGCCGAGTACCAGAAGAAGGTCAAGGCGCTGACTGACTTCATTGAGCATCTTAAGGAGGATGACAAGTTTGACCACAAGGTTATCAAGAAGCTGCAAGAGGAACTCAACCACGGACACCAACAGATCATCACTCTCAACGGAAAGCTCTCCCAGGCTCAGATCGATAAGAAGGCTCTCGGTACTGTGATCCTTGGACTCAAGGGCAAGATTGCTGAGCTTGACGGAAAGAGAATCAAGCTTGAGAATGAGCTCACGGGCCAGAAGGCGCAGAATGTGACTCTTCGGGGTGATATCATCAGCCTCAAGCGCAAGCTGAGCGATTCTCTCGAGGCCAATGGTCACCTCCAGAAAGAGCTTCGGCTCTCCGAGGAAGCCCTTAAGGACACCAAGAGGAAGCTTACCGACGCAAACAACAAGTTCGATAAGGAGGAGCTCGCTCACAAGACGACCAAAGCCAACCTCGAGACTGCGACAGAGACAGCAAACGCCCTCAACAAGGACCTCGCGACCGCCAAATCAAACATCGCCAAGGCTGAGAAGAAAACCAAGGATGCCGAGGAGGACTACAACTACAAGGTTGTCGAGGCTCAGAGCTTCTATCACAAGATCCAGAAGTACGAGGCGGTTGTGGATACGTTCCAGGACGTGCTCATTGATGACGAGATTGAGAATGAGAAGCTCAACAACATCAACAAGACCTTCAAGGAGTTGCGCCGCACCACCATCACCTGCAGCTGAAGCCAGGAGCCGGTACCCTCGGGGAAGTCGTCAGTTATACTTGTGCCGAAGAATGATCCCCTGTTGGCGCCGGCATGGGCTATCAGTCGGTTTTACGGGTCGTTAATTACCGTTCTGACATTTGGATGGTTACGGTGGGGAAGAGGATGAAGTGTAATGGGATCAAGATACGGTCATTAGTTTGTTGCAGTTAGTTTTCATTTGTTAGCTTTGTATTGACATGTAACTCTACCACCTTTTTAACATCATGCATGTTGCCATTAATCATATCGTTTCTGAGCTTCAAGAGATTCTGGTACAATCAAAGGGAGAGACCTCTTTTCTACGTGATAAAAAAGACTTGGGCAATCTAGAGTCTCTTAGCAAGCCTTTAACCTGGTTTATTTAAGCTCCCTGTTTCAACTTCGGAAGTCTTCTTCCTCCCTAGGATTTGCGTCAGATTGGTTAGGTCGCCATTCGGTGAGATTTAAGTGCGCGTTCAACCTCCATAACTGCAACATCCACCAATGAGATAAGGCACTTGGTCAGCTATGATATGGGAACTGCATGGCATAAGCAAGATCCAAGAACATCGGAATTCCGTGTCTCTATCTCTGTCTCAAAATATCGAGCTAACCACCAAGCGCTGATATGACGCGCTATAAAGGAATAAGTAAGGCGGTCCAGCCACTTCCCCTCAACCTGAACAGCAATGTTTGTCTTGCTACATTCCATCTTTATCCTCTACTCACAACCCCAATGCCATCATGCTTTGGGATAATGTTCCTCTCCCGAACACATGGGCGATTGTAATCCTGACTGGACTGTTGTTCATTCTGGGTCGCTATGCATCGCCCTCTCTCGACTCGTTGGAGCCGCCTCTGCTGAAACCTCGAGTTCCGCTGGTAGGACACATCATCTCAATGTTCACTGAGGGTGGTGGCTTCTATGTCCGACTATTGTAAGTCTCCAGTCTCCAATGAACACGCAACGGCATACAATTCTAACCGATCACAGTAAAGAACGCAGAATGCCCATCTGCACCCTCCCCATGCTGAACGGCAAAGTCTACATCATCAACTCCCCAGATCTTATCCAATCGGCTCTCAAGAATAACGACATTTCCTTCGATCCATTCCTTGTTGAATTCTCCAAGGCCCTGTGGGGTCTGAGCCAGAACGCAGGAGATCTCATTTCTGATAAGGAATATTTGAAGACGGGATTGTCGATTATTCAGTCTACTCTCATGGGTGAACCATTGCACAGACTAAATCTCAGTGCTTTGACGAGACTTATGTCGTATCTCAACCCCATAAAACCTGGAGAGGCTTTGGAAGCGTCTGATGTGTTTATCTGGCTTCGGGATATCTTGACAGATGCGACTGCTACAGCTCTTTTCGGGGTCAAGAATCCGTTGACGATGGATAAAGCCCATCTCATGTGGTGAGCTACCCGGAGTTCCCAATTTCTCAACTTGCTAACGATTGGTTAGGACGTTCGACAAACAGTCCATGTTCGTGGCACTGGGCGTCCCAAGCTTCATGACCAAAAAGGCAATCGAAGCTAGACGCGAAATCAACAACCTGCTTCTGTCTTACTATGAGTCTCGTGGCGAACTTGAAGACGGTGTATCTGACATCATACGCGACAGAGCCAAGTTCCTTCGTAGCACTGGCTTCACAGATGATGATCTAGCTCATATGGAGATGCTGCTGCCGTGGGTTGGAGTTACCAACACTGCACCCACTTTATTCTGGGTGTTCATGCACGTCTTGACGAACCCAGAGTATCTGTCACGTGTACGAACCGAGATTGAGGGTATTACTGTTATCACAAACGGCCCCGAGGGTAAGACTGCAACATTTGATGTTAGAAAGCTGGAGAAGAGCTGCCCCTTCCTCCACGCATGCTATCAAGAGTCTCTTCGTCACTATCTTCACTCCATCGGAAATAGACGCGTTATGGAAGACACCACGGTCCAAGACGCACAGGGTCGCAGTTATCTCCTCAAGAAAGGCTTCAATATTCAGTGGGCGCCATCAGTGGCTCACTTCATCAACGGAATCTGGGGCCCAGACGCCAATGGCTTCAACCCCGAGCGCTTCCTAGATGTATCGGTGCAAGATGAGAGGAAGAGAAGAGGATCACAGTTGTCGTTCGGAGGTGGAAAGCATTTATGTCCTGGTCGCAAGTTTGCGTTCACAGAAATACTGGGATTTGTTGGTGTTGTGGCGTTGAGTTTTGAAGCTGAAGGGTTGAGTCTGCCAAAGTCAAGAGATCCTGGGGTTGGAGTTGGGCCGAGAATGCCGGACTGGGGAGGCGAGGATCCTAGGTTTAGGCTCAGGAGGAGAGAGGGTTGGGAAGATGTCACTTGGGTGTTTAAGGAGTAAACGACTCAATCATACAGCAAGTTTCCAAATATATATATCATTATACAACTCCCAAATATTACTTCAATCCATTTTCTACATGATCATATTACTATACTCTTTACTTGGCTGCGATAGGTGCAGAGCCATACCTAGCAGAATTGTTAGCGTTACGGTGATATTTGAGAAAGGGAAACGGTGGCTTACAAAGTAATCGAGGCGAGGCCAAGAACACCGGCCACGCAGCTAAACACCATAGCGACGTAACCTTTGGCAGTGAAGCCCGCCGGCAGAGGAGGCACCATCAGGTTCTGGCCCGTCAAGTCCAAGAAGTCTTCTGTGTTACCAGCTGCATTACCAACAGTCGAAATACCCTGGTCTGCACAGATCTTCTTAAATTCCTCTGGAATGGTCAACGTCTTCTGCATCTCGAGCGGTGACGAAATCATCGTTGCCATCAGACCAGTGTCCATATGCCACTCGATATGGCAGTGGAAGAGCCAGACACCTATCACAGTTAGACCATACTTTTTATGTGTTGTCTGATGCTGACGTACCTGGATTAGTAGCTGGGAAGCGAATGACAAAATTTCCCTGTGGATACACGAGAAGTGTATCTCTTCGCATTGGCACAGACGGGTATGTGATATTCGTCCACGATGCGTTGTAGTGGCCTGCACCGTCTTCACTGCGATGAACGACTTGGAAGTTTTGGCCGTGAAGATGAAAGGGATGACGGCCAGTGTCATCGTTATTAAGGATGATTTCCACAATCTCGCCGTGTTTGAGGACGAAGGAGTTTGTGTCGGATCCATAGACGATTGGGTTAGTTGCGTTTTCACCTGCGGATAGGACGGTATATAATGCTGGGACCTTGGGGGACACGTAGGAGACATCGTTGAAGAAGGCGCTGAACATGGTTAGTATGGACGCGCTGGATGCTCGATGGTTGATATTGACTGGAGGGGTACTTACTAGTTCGCGCCGTTACCAAGGTTATTCATCGTGAGATCCAAGCTGATGGTATGGTCCGCCTTTTCTAGCAACTTCTCGCCGTCTGTGGGGACAAGCTTGAAGTCATCGTAAGGCTCAAAGTCATTCAAGACAGCAGCAGGGGGAAGCTTCTTGTCGGAATCGTACTCTAGCCAGCCTGTGACATTCCAGTTCAGACCGTCAGGAATAGTATCGAACAAAGTCTACAATGCAAGAGATTAGCTTCTGTAGCGAGACAATGTCAGAAAGGTCAACGTACCGTATCCATGCTAGCCATCATAGGATAATTCGCCCCAGTCTCATTCTTCATCGTGACCAAAACAGAATACCGTTGGGCACTAGCAATGTAAATCATGTCCGTCTCAGCAGGCTTCGTCCAGACGCCATCGACTTCAACGATCTTCATAGTATGCCCCTCGATCCAGAAGTACTGTGAAGCAAAAGCACCCACGTTCACCAAGCGCAGCAGATAGGTTTTACCAGGCTGGACGGGAAGAGTCATGTTCTGTGTGTCATTCATAAGTGCCGAGTTTGGAACGGGCTCTGCGCCAGTGGGGTTCTTGTAGGAGATGAATGTTTTCATGAGATCTTGCATTTGGTCGTGATACCAATCTGAGAGCGTGATGACGCGCTCTTCGTAGTATTCACCCTCATATGGATTCTTGGGATCTTGGATGATGAGGGCTTGGCGTAGACCATCTGGGTATTGAGCTCTTGTGTGAGAGTGATACCAGTAGGTTCCAACTTGATCGGCCTGTCGAGAGTCAGATTTGTTGCTTTCACAGCTCATGGATGGGACTCACGGTGAAGTTGTATGTGATGGAAGCGCCAGTGGGGATGTTGCATTGGGTAACCATGGCAGGGCCATCCATGAAGTTTGTTCCATTCTGATACATTCCATGCCAATGAATGGTGGTTGACTGGTTCCCCAATTGATTTGTCACCTTTGCGATGATTCTGTCACCTTTTGTGACGTTGATGACTGGCAGAGGCCATTGGTTGTTGATGCCGATGACAGGACGCGCCTGTAACCCATCGGGATTTGCAGTCGTCCATGTGATGTTCCAGTCGAAATGCACATCTTTTGCGCAGACCGTTGATGGCCCGGCAAAGAGGATGGCCAGCGATGAGACGATGAGTGATGGAAGCATCGCGACAGTCACTAGTTCATCAGTCTTTTTTCAGCATACACTGACTCGTCTTGGAGGTGATGATGAAGAATGAACAATCAATTGACGACAGACAAGCTCGTTGCATCGAGTGCCATGCAGGGAACCGATCAGATAAAGACTGCGGCAATTCCTCAGCAGGTCACATCGCACCGAGACCCAGGCATTAGCAGCAATTGAGTTAAGTAACCTTACTTTTTGGCACCAAACTCTGGATAACCGGCACGCGCCAGATACGAGCATCAGACCATGGTATTGCTTCTAGATTGATAACTATCGGATAATCGGGAGCGCGATTAATTTATCTTATCGATCTTGTCAAATCAGATGGCGTCAGACGCACCAGATTTCGGAAAGTCGGCACCCGCCAGTGAAGAATAGATCAATAGAAGCGATTAGAGAGTGATTAGCGCCGTGTCAGAAGTTATCTTATCCATCGTTTTTACAGGCAGATGACTTCAGCTCGGTAAAGTCGGCACTGAGGCTGGCATTTTTTACCGCGCTAAGGGCGTCGTAGCGTGGGAGGGTTAAAGTCAATTCGGGGGATCCACTGTCTTGTGAAAGCGACTCGGGCGTCGCATCAATATATTGTTGCGTTCCATTGCATATCCCCTCACGCCCAAGCCTCGATGACTTTCTCATCCGTTCATCTTCAAACTTGTATCTGATTGCCTGGTCTGTGGCCAACGAGTCGATATCATCATGACAGTCAACGTCTTTGCTGTCCCCAGTATGTGACCACTTAACTCAAATGACCTTGCAATCATGACTCGGAATGTCTAACAATCATCCAAATAGTCTTTTTCATCTGTTTCCGAGAATGTCTCGAAACAAGCATCATCGTCTCCGTCCTTCTAGCTTTCTTGAAGCAGAGTGTCGGCGGCGAAGGCGATCAAGAAACCTACAAACGCCTTCTCAAACAGGTACTCTCCCTCCCCTCCCCAAATCCATCCTCCCTCAATTCTAACATCAAGTCCAGGTCTGGATCGGAGTAGGTCTTGGCCTCGTCATCTGTCTCTGCATTGGTGCCGGCTTCATCGGAGCATTCTACACCCTCGGCAAGGACGTCTTTAGCAAAACAGAAGACATCTGGGAAGGAAGCTTCAGTCTTGTTGCGGCTCTCATCATTTCAATCATGGGCGCTGCTCTTTTGAGAGTTAACAAACTTCAAGAGAAGTGGAGGGTCAAGCTTATGCAGGCTCTTGACAAGAAAGATATGATTGCTACTTCTGGCATCATGAGCCGTTTCAAGCTCTGGTCGGAGAAGCATGTCATGTTTATTCTGCCTTTCATCACTGTCCTGAGAGAGGGTCTCGAGGCTGTTGTGTATATTGGAGGTGTCAGTATGGGTCTTCCGGCGTCTTCATTTCCTTTGGCTGTCATTTGCGGTCTCGCAGCTGGTTGCGTCGTTGGATACATCATTTACAGGTTCGTTGACTGATCTACCCTCCACGAAAGGAATCAATCACTGACTTTCTTACTTTCTATAACAGAGGAGGAAACACCACTTCACTCCAGATCTTCCTCATCATCTCTACCGGCTTCCTGTACCTCGTTGCCGCTGGCCTCTTCAGCAAAGCCGTCTGGGCCTTTGAAATCCACGCCTGGAACAACATCATCGGTGGCGATGCGTCTGAAGTTGGCTCCGGTCCTGGCTCTTACGACATCACCAAGAGTGTCTGGCACGTCAACTGCTGTAACGCCGAGCTCAACGGTGGTGGTGGCTGGGGTATTTTCAATGCTATTCTTGGCTGGGAAAACTCTGCGACCATTGGATCTGTTGTCTCGTACAACGTTTATTGGCTTGTCGTTATCATCTGCTTCTGCTCCATGACCTACATGGAGCGATACGGCAACCTCGGTGTATTCACACCACTTACGACATGCTTCGGCCTGCGCAAGAAGAAAGTCCCCGAGAAACCGAGCAGCATTGACAATGAGCTTATGCCTTCAAATGGAGATGACAAGACTGCTACGCCAGTTGTAAACAGCATTTAGACAACAGTTTATATAAGATTACATATGGCCCTACGGCGCGGTAGTATTAATGTCAAAGCAGGGGGCGATATAGATGCTTATATTTATTAGGCTAGTAGTAAAGTATCCTACTTTCAAACCATTGTGAAGACTTTAATTCATCTTAATTCTTGATCTTGAAGCGTCTACCTGTCTGTCGGCTTGCTTGCTTGCTTTCAAAAGTATTTTGGTTGTCTTTTAAATTACCATCAACTGAGGCCCTAATTTGCATCTTCAGCTATATACTTCAACCAATGTTTGCCATGATATGTAACTACTCACTTTTCTTCATCAACAGTGCAACCAGAGATGGTGTTGACGTGGAGTCTTGGCCATGGATCGAGTCTGCCACCAGGGACAGTCGAACAGAGCATCGATATGTTCGAGAGGTAATCTTGTCGTCTCTGGAATAGTAAAGAATACACAAATAAGTGCAACAAGGCACCATCTTGCAAAGAAGATGAATATCCCGAATTTTTCATGCTCGTGAAGATCGAGGGAGTTGCACCGTTGATGCCGAAATAGAACAGGAAGTGGAAATTCTGTGAGAGCGCCGAACCGAAAGATCGGATACTATTTGGACACAGCTCAGCTCCAGAAACATAGGGGAGAATGATCAGTCCTGTTATTTAGCACAGTTAGGCAAAGAAGATAACAAGATATCCTCGGAAAACTTACCAACGGCATACCCAAAGCCGTGAATGAAGATGGCTGCGATGGCTGCGATGGCTGCAGTAGAAGCACCGGGTGCAACACTTCCTTGCTGATGGCTCTTTATTTAGGCACCGAGGTAAACATCAGACTTGTAACGGTCAACGGACCACTCACCAGCGCAGAGGCAAAACGAGCAGTGTCGAGAGCTCCCTTGTTGCCATGGGAGAAGGTAGCAATACGTTGGCCGATGATCCAGATCACAAAGTATAGTCGCTGTGACCAAAGACGTCCGATTCGATCGAAACGCCAAGACGTTGAACTTGTCGAATCAACTGGCCACAAGCGATGCAAGAAATATCGAGGCTGCTAGGCGCCTCGGTTTCGATTGTGGCCAGTTCAAAGCTCAAGCTCGCGGGAAGCTCCATGGCGGGAATTCCTCGATACAAGCGATAGACATGTCGCTGCTGACAAAGCATGCCGTCTCGCACTCTACAAAGCTCGGAATCAGGGTGTCAAGTTTGTTTTTGGTGAAAAGCAGTGAGCTTATGATTCCTTCTTGAGACACGGAGGGGGGTCATCGGTATCCGTATCAAGGATGGTCACGAGTTAACGCGAAGCCAACGATTATGGCTCGCGGTCCTCATACATACCTTTTTGTTCCTAAGCCTGACAGTCTTATCGAAGCAGCAGTAGATCCTGTAGCCATTTTTAAGATCTCCAAGACATCGGCGGTTCAGGAGCTCGGCAGCATCTGCTACACCTGTGAATATTCCTACCCAAAGCTCCAAAAGCAGCAGGGCATTGAGGAATGTTGTGTTAGCAAACGACCTCAAGGGGAGTACTTCTATCAAAAGCTCACTCCTATGAAATGCGACAATATATGTATTTCCAGAGCTATAGCGTATCTTCATTTGCTAACTTGCGAACTTGATAACTTTGACCCGAATCTTAAAGCCAACGCTGCTGCTGCTTCCTGGTAATACAAGTCAAACATTTTGCGAGCTACTAGGTTTTCTATTTAACAATAATCCTCGAGACTTTCATTCCGTTACAAGCTAGCCTGTATGCAGTCTGCATTCACATGACTGTTTGCTTGCCCAGTCTTGAAGAAGGCTCTGGTCCCTCGAACTATTCCCTTTCAGCCTTTTGGAAAGCAACATCAGTCAAGCCACCCAAATGAGGTTGAACAATAACATTATCCTGCTCCAAGAACCAGGGATTAAAGTTGGGCTCATCACACAGAGCATCAAGTCCAGCTCTGGCAACTTTGCCTGATTCCAGTGCGTCCTTGAGAGCGGTGTCGTCTACAACAGCTGCGCGGGAAGTCTTGGCAAGAAAGCTCCTATCCTTCATGGCAGCAAACTCTGGTGCATCCATCAGGCCGGCTGTTCTGTTATTGAGCGGACAGTTGAGTGACAGAACATCGGATGTCGATAATAACTCATGCAGGGAGGAGCAGTAGGTGGGGTTGTAGTCCTTCTCTACCTCCTTGGGTAGTTGATTTCGGTTGTAGTAACTGATCTTCAAGTTGAAAACAGCAGCCTCCTTGGCGGGTCACTGTATTGAGTGGTTAGGTAACGCGTAGTGGGAGAGAGGGAAATCAGATTAATTCATCAAGAGCCTTTCCGATATAACCCATCCCAGCGATTTCAAGTATCATCAGGAATAAGAGAAACTGGCTCTCCTCGCCAAAGACGACGAAAAGTGTAGAGAGGCCTCAGAATGGCTCAATAATCTTTAGAATCGCCATTAGGCTTTCTTACAGTAGATGTCAAAACTCACCGTCCCCAAGATGATCCATACAATCAATATACACCGCGAAAGGTTGACAGTCACGAGTTAATCACAACTAGTCACCACTGGAGCTTGCAAGAACACTTCCATTAAGAACTTTATTAAAGCCAGATTAAAATTAGCTAAACGAGGTACTATCAGCATTATCACAAACTATAGGCTTTTAGCAGCGGCGCAAATCAGGTAACTAGCAGCACCACAAATACACACATATATATATACTTACCTAGCCAGACTAGCAGCTCAACTGCCAATTCCAACAGCTCTAATACAGATACCTAGCCTACAGGCAATTCTTCTTACCAACAAACCAATCAGGGTTCTAACATATAACGCTACAAGATTAGCAGCAGCACAATTACTCAAGCTAGTCATTCGCCCTAAGGGTATTCGCATATGCAGCCTTTCAGATAATACCCATCTCAGAGATATTTATATTCATGGCGCCAAGTATAACGAGGATTTACTATAGAGAGAGCTTATTGACAAATGCATCCATACACGAGAGTTCTTTAATTCTAGTACTCGTATTGCTAATACATACGAAAGGAGACAATGAACAGGCGGGACGGTATGGAAAACTGCTGGCTCCTAAGCTAAGTTGCGCCCCTATATCTACGGTGTAATGAGCTTACCCATAACTCGATAACTCGACAAGACCTCTGAACGGTCAAGGATTTAGAGTTTGCGGGCAAGGATGAACAAGTGCTACTGGATAATTCCACCAATGAAATATGATCAGCAAGCTGCTAGCCAAATTTAGAACTATTTAGGTCTAATAAGACGCAAATGTCAACGCCACCCGGAATTCCCCAGGCGCTATGCAATCTCCTTAGCTGACTCAGATGCACACCACTTTCAAACGCTAACCTCGACGAACGCATATGGGTTAGATGCTGTGCGCTTTAGCGATATCTAGATAGCGGTCTTAAGCTGGTACTTGGTTACTACACTTGTTCTGTAATGCCCAAAGCATTTCAGTTTGCTTTATTAGTATTTAGAACTAGCAAACAGGATCTAGGTCCTAGAAGCCACACCCTCGCGATTACGGAGGAGTCATTCTGCTTTCAGCTGTCCATCCATTTAGGAAGACAGTAGCCAATGTGACAGGGCTATAAGTTATTTTCACCCCGGATTTCCCTCAAGTCAACGGTCATACATCTAATTCGTCCAAGAGCGTAGTGTGGTGCTTCAAGACTCCTAGAGGCGTTCTTAGGCTCTCGTGTCTGCCTATCGCATTGGAGAAGAAGCACAATGGTAATCGCCTAGAACGAAGAGATTGGATGACAGCGAATCCCATTGGGACGCGTATTAGCAAAATGTCTCTGCCGTCGAACGATTGGGCCGAACAGGAGCTAAACCCGCTGTCGCATTGCCGGCCGGTTTTGACATTGACGGCGCCAGAACACCCATCATCTCACGCACATACAACTCATTTGAATTTCAGTTCCAATGATTGGCAACGTTCTTGGAACGCCTACGTGGCCTGTTCTTTGTGTCGACGGAAGTTTCCGTACCGCTAAAATTGAGGTGCTGGTTGAGTGTTTTACGGGCGTCGTGAGTAATAGCGCGCGCCACTGCGCTCAAGGCCAAATGAATTTCCCGCGTCAGGAAGCCAATTTCGCAGACACTCCCACAGTCATGGGCTGTATAATGACTCCTCCAAATAGAGCCAATCTTGTTGCCGTATATGGGCTAACTCGCTGATAAGAGGCTCGCAAGTCCCGCAAGCCTCACCAACTTTCCTTTCGCTCGTTCCTGTATTATGCACAAAAGTGGTTCCCTTATTCACATACATGGGTTTCATACACAACCCTCATGGCGAAGAGGCCGTGAGGATTTCTATCGGGTTTACCGTGGTTGGCAACCTCATCGTTCTGCTCCGCCTTTACTGTCGAATATTCCTTGTCCGTTTGATAGGGACCGAAGACTGGTGCATTACGGCTGGGATGCTTTGCTCAACTGCCTTTACAATTCTCGTTAAAGTCCAAGCTGATGCTGGGCTGGGAGTGCACGAATGGGAATTAACGAAAGAAGAACTTTTCAAACCGCTGAAGGTCAGATGACCAGACTACACTGGTGATTACCGTGGGAGGTCGTTATTAACGGGCCTAGGCTTTTTACGCGAGTCTTATATTTTACAACATGACCCTCGCACTCGTAAAGGCCTCATTCCTATTCCAGTATAACCGCCTCTTCGTCGAAACCCGAACACGCATGGCTATCTACATCGTCGGTGCGATCATACTTCTTTTTAGCATCGAGACCCTCGTCGTTTCAGTGTTCATGTGTGTACCGATTAAAAAGTTCTGGGTACCGTCACTCCCGGGCTTCTGCGTTGACAAGAGGCCTCTGTGGTTCACAAACTCATCACTACACATCGTCACCGACATTGCCATCTTTGTAATTCCTTTGCCTGAACTCAGTCACTTGAAACTACCCCGGGGACAGAAAATCGCGCTCATACTCGTCTTTGCTTGCGGCTTCTTCGCTTGCGTAACAAGCATCATCCGCCTACACACACTTATCGAGGTCAGCAGCGGCAAGGATCTAACTCACGATAATGCCACAACCGCGACATGGAGTGTTGGGGAGCTAAATATAAGTCTGATTTGTGCATGTTTACCGGTTCTTCGTCCGCTTCTAGCTCACCTTGTACCGCAACTCCTGCATATATCAACTCGTCCGCGCAGCGAAGGTCCGATAGAGTTATCTCGACAGACCCGGCGGATAGAAACTACGAAGCAACAGACATCCCATTCTGAACTGAAGTCGACTGACGACTACGGCAAGAATCAAGGAGGAAGAATTGCAAGCGATGATCAGCTTCCACTAAGTACATGTTGGCCTCCCAAGAGGTCCATGGAAGGTGATGAAGGATCCGTTGACGATAATGTGGGTATTCAGGTCCGCCGGGGTGGCGATCAACGCAATCCACTCAACCTCAGCCTTCAATTGAGTAACTCGACTGCTTGATGAGCATTTCTGTTGAGTTGGTCAACCCAGGTTTTATATTGCGTTAGTTGGTGTTATGTTGATAGTTAACTAGCACCCCATACCATGTAGTCCTACTTTCACCACCAGCTGAAAACCTAACGACCAACGCAAGCCTACTTACACCCTGCCTCCTTCTCCTCTTGTATCTGCATTTTCAAACCCCTGAGCCATTCGTCTACCGAGTTCTGAGAGGCACAGCTCTATCAGACTGGGCACCCCCTATGAACTGAGAATCGTAGCTCCCCTTTTTGCCATCCTTGGTCTCAAAGCAGTGAGCTACTATGGTCTTTCAATCGATGCAGCTGAAGCCCGGAAGCCTCTGCAACTGAGGTTGAATACGGAAAGCTAGCCAAAGAGCATCCCATCCTAGCAGATATCGCGTCATTCAAGACGGCGCACATCAATCATCTGACGCCTCGAACATTTGATATCACCAGAAGTCAAGGAATATGAGAGAAGACAGACTAAAAGTCAAGGATCATATCGAGGGGCCTCCTTTCCGTCGATGCCCAATTCTCCTCCGCCAGGCCAAGCTTTCAGAGACAATAAGATTCCGCAATTCCTAGGAAGTTCTTGTGGATGGAAATCACAAGGCTCGATTTGGCGAAATCGAAGAGAGGGTAGCCGCCGACACACCTCCAGGCAGGAAGATGTTTGATGATAGACACAGTGTACGAAGCTTTCAAAGACTACCCTGACTCATGGTCTGAGCTGAGGAAGCAAGGCCTGATTTATTCCACCTACCACCTTACAGGCAAAGAATCATATGATGCCGCAGGCAGCCAATCGCTGGAAGAGTTGGTTAATTAGGGATACCTCATAGCTCAACCGATTACATATGAGGACTTGCTCCCATTCTCTTCGGCAGGGATTTTCACGCCCAATCTTGGTAACTGCCAGAATGAGGCTTTGCAGGACAGTGCCAGCCCCGACAAAGAAGGCTTTGAGAGTGCTCCGGGGTATGGATTGTTGGATGCAGATGATTTGTATCGATATGCAGCGTAAGAGCATTTTGAAGTGCGGTCTAGATCCAATTTCATCTTTGTGCGTCTCGATTTGAATAGTAATCAGTATTGGCTGTTAGGCTCTCTCTATGCTACTTTGTTGCTCATTCCCTGGAGCAACTCTTGAACGAGCCAATTCGAGTCAGTTAGAATTCCATCCGCCCCAATGGAAACACTTGAGGGTAAGACCAATCTGACGATCCTCCGTACTCGAACTGAACATTCGTCCTAGATCCTCCCTGTTTCTTCGGAAGGCCGATAGCTGCGCTTATAATATGCGAGAAGGATACAGCCGATGATGGTGAGGTTCCTTACTGGCAGCGGTAAGGTATAGCAAAGCGACGTCAGTTGTGTGTTCGGCGTCAATAAAAATATCTCGCTGGCCACCCTGCAGCATTAGCCTCCGATGGTCCAACGAAAGGGATCGCTGCTGCGGGAGAGAGTTTGGAAGCATCCTTGTCGAGGCCCATGAGATGATCAAGAGTTACATCCAGTCTTGCTTGTTGCAACAGGCTTTCGAGATAAGCGACTCTGGTCTCAAGACATTGTATGTAGTCCCTGAGACGAAGGAGTCCTGTCGCTGGACCCTCTACAAGGCATTCTAGTTGCCAAGATCAATTCAGTCGTAAGATTCAAAGAGGGTGACTGTATCTCTGACAATCTTTACGCAGTTCTGGTATTTTAGGATGTGCCCCTCACACTGTTGAATGTTAGATACAGGGTCAATAACTAGAGGGAGAATTATACTTTGAGCTTCTTTGCTTGCAGCCGCTGCATGTAAGAAAAGGTTGTTCTTTAACATAAGGTCTTTTAATAGGGATAGGGTTTATTTAATTCTATATAACTATTTTATAATTTCACTACTTAAGATATAATATAAAACTAAAGCCATAGTAATAACAATAAATAAGTAAGGTAAGAAAAATACTTTAGTAATTATTAATATTAAATTAATTAAATATTTTATATTTAAAAGATTTAAGTTATATTTTTAATTTATAGTTAAAATATAAAAATCTTAAATATAGATAAAAAGTAATATAAATAAATAAGTAAATTAATAATTACCTTATGAACTATTTTTAATAACTTATCTTAAGTGTAAAAATTTACAAAAGTTAAAGATCTGTAGATCTTGCTTGATCGACCACGCCAGGAGTCGAACCTGGAATCTCTAGAGAGTTCAGAAGATGGAGACCGAAATCTAGCGCCTTAGCCATTAGGCCACGCGGCCGGTGTCTTTGATGACTGTAAGACTCCCTCGTGCAGCCTAGGAGCCTTACGGAAATAAACACATGGTGGGTGATGCTGTTTTTAATAAGACCTTGATTCAATTTCGTTGGACGCAGACACAATTATCACGAAGAACTTTCAAGTATCATTTAATATGCATGGTATTTTTATGACTAACGGCGAAGTAGTGGCTTGTCAAAATGAAGAAAAAGACGGCTTGGTCGTGATATCCGCCGTGGGAATCAATCATTGCCAGTTATGCATTAAATTATGCCACAGTAGCGAGTTCGCAACCTATATCAGTGAATCACTGCTCTATCACAAAAGGCTACCATAATAGGATTGAATCATTTCAGAACCTGGAGCATGATGAATCTGTGCTCCATCTCCTTGTGAACTCCTTGTCATGTCCTTCCAATCTCATTACTTGGCGGTTGCAGAGTCATCACCTTGAAAAGGGAGTCTCTTCCATCACTGTTCACTCCATCTAGTCTATCACCTTTCACCTCCACATCACGGCTACTGAGCTACTCCATGCTCATTATACAACACCATCACAGCAGGGATTCTGTGCATAATTGAATCAACTTCTAAAACTCATTCTTCTCACTTGAGTACTCTTCCTCCAACACAATCACCATCTCATCTTCAATCATCCTCCAAGGCAGTCGACAACAAGATGGACATTCCAACCCCATGGACTCCGAAGATTTCCATGTCAGAAGGCGTCACAATTGACGACTTAACCATCACATTCATGCGCACAATCCGCGTCCCTGACAACAAAAACACCAGTGGACTCCCGCCAGATCAGGGCGCCTTTCCACTATTCGAGATCAGCCACTATGCTAGAAAGCTTCCCTTGTCAATGGCACAGAAAGGGGGCTTGTTTATCCCCATGTACCGTGAGTTCAACCAGGCTCTTCTCTTTGTCCAAAACTAACAATTCGAGCAACAGAACGTGAGGCTTTGTGGATTCACTTCGATTGCCAAAAGAGGTATGCCATCAAAATCCATGTAGGCAACGTCAACATCGTCTCGGGTGAGCCCAAAGTTCCAACTCTTGCGACCGAACTCCGTCGACGACAGCTCTTGAAGCAAGAGAAGAGTATCCAGGACTACATTGTCGTTCCGGACCAGAATTGGATTGATGGTGTAGCCACCGAGCCCGGCCAAGTTCGCCAGTTTGTGGCCATGCCGATTGCAACCAACTGCTCTGTTGAGGCACAGATGAACGGCGAAGAATCCACCGCGGGTATTCAGTTTGACATCACGCGCCTTGATCCCCTACTCTCTGGTCCCAAGGACAACATCAACGTCATGGTCAAAGATCTCAATGGCAAAATAACCAACTACTTTCTTTCACGTTTCAGCAAAGTCGAGGCGCTCAAGGCGCTGGTCAAAGTAAAGGCTGGAGTCGATGTCGCATACCAAAACTTGGTCTCGTCATCGCAACAGCTTAAAAGTATGGACTGATTGGTTCATTGGTGGCGAATTCCCCGTAAACTAACTCTCTCATAGACAAACTGAGACTTTGTGACTACAATCTTAACAACGTATGTTTCAATCACCACCATACCAGATCAGCCAGTCTTGAGTATACTAATCTGAGTCATGGCCGCTAGGGAGCGCTTCTTCATCTTTTTGTTCGTCTTCGTGGTGGTAATCCACTGAGTGACGAGCCCGAGATGAACGTGGCTGCTGGTGGTCTCATCCGTCAAAACATCGTCGAGCTTCCCAAAGGCGAATATAAAAAGACATCCCAAGTCACAATCAACGTGCAGATCCTAAACAGCGTCAGCTTCAAGCGAGTCACGGGCCAGGACCCTCCAAAGAGCCCCATCTCAGCCACTACTTACGCCAAAGCTGGTCATCCATTCTTTTCACTCAACGAAGAACCAGCTACCATCTCTGGCAACTTCTCTGATCTGAAATCCCTGGCTCAGCTCAAAGGTCGGCCTGAGTGCAACGTCGGTGGCATCCCCATCCTTGATGTTGAAACTAAAGAGATCCTCCGCGCGTGGGTTTGCAAGGCCTGCAAGGCCAAGAACACTGCTGTAATGCGGTGCTGTAAGTTGTGCAAGGGGCGCCGTCCTCCGTTGACGGAGCGCAACAAGATTGGAATTCTGAATCCTGAAGGATCCAAGATGCCTTTCCCACTCTCTTGGGAGATTGCTGAAGAACTCGAGAAGAAGCTGACACTGTTTTAAGAAAGGTTGATCATGATGAAAATGGTGGAAATTATGGAAACTTGAGGGACGGCTCGGCTCGTAAGAGGGAAATTATGTTTCTCCACTATCTTGAGACATGAATACAAAAGACCAAGGTTGTAGCCCAGGCTGGTAGGAAGAAAGACGGGGTTGTATCCAGGGTGTCCTATAGATTGACTCCCTTCCTAGACTATTTCAAAACTGTTTCTAGACAACCACTTTCTTCTGTGAAGTCTCAAACTGCCTTACTTTGATCCATTGTGGAATAATTCACCTCCGACACTACCAGAGACGAGCCACTTGCATCATCATCAGCAGGATACTTTTCTGCAGTATACCGATCGAGCTAGACATTATTAGACCAGGTACCATAGTAATGGGCACAAACTTACCCAGCGAACTACAAATAACCAGCCAATCAAGGCAGCACTGACACAGAGCATGCCAATATAACCATTCCGCCAATAAGGAGCGTGATCAGCAGGAAACATAACGATGCCCCAAAACGTCCACAGAAGTCCATCACTAGCTGCCATGGAAGCCAGTGTCACACTTCTAGCGGCATCATCTGCTGTCCGTGCCAAGATGTTGCTCGACCAACCATACAGAAGCGGATTGATGCCATATGCTGAGGCTGAGAGGTACAATACTGTGAGATTTCCCGCAACTGATATTCCGGGAATCAGGAGTACAATGCTGCAGATAATTTGGATCGAACAGAGCAGAAAGCCAAGTGACATCCTCCGCTGGTATCGATCCATGAAGAACGACACTGAAAGCTCGGCAACGATGCCGACTGCATGAGTTGGGATCGGGAGGGTGTTGACTTCAGTCTGGGTGAAACCGTCAATATCTTTGCGAAACTTGAGGTACAGAAGCATAAGCCCCTGTACGACGTAAGACTGAAGCGCTGATCCGAGAACTGAGAAAACGCAGCAGACATAACTAGCCACATCCTTTAGTAAGGGGTTAGATCAAATAATAAAGATTGCTTACAGCAAAGGATGTCCCATCACCCTCTTCACAAGACTCCACGCCTGTATATCATGACCGTCTTCCTTCTTAGGCGGTAGTCGATCAAGCGCAAGTTGTCGTTCCTTAACACTCAGATACGAAGCATCTGTGTACTCGGGTACATCTGGAAAGAAGAAGAAGCCAAAGATAGCAACAGGTAGTGTGATGATACCGTCTATCAAAAACACCCACTGCCATCCTTCGAGTCCAGCGTGACCTTCCATTGACTCGTGGATGGCAGCCATCATAGCTCCCGCAAACATCTTGCCGACTTGACCAGCCACGGTGAACATGGCGGTGCGTTTGGCGATTTCATTAGATTTGCTGTCAGATCGTCAGCTTCACTCGTGAATTCAGGCCTAGTGACTTACTACCAGGATCCCATGATGTAAATTGATCCAGCATAAGTGCTTGCCTCCGCCAGACCCATCAGGAAGCGAACGGCGCAGAGCTGAGCATATGTCTTGCAAGCTGCACTCGCCATAGTGAGGCCTGCCCATACGACGACCATGGAAGACATCCATATTCGAGGACGGATCTTGTGGATGATTACACTGCTGGGTATTTGGCCGACCAACATGCTGCAAAATCTGTCAGTTGGACCTGGGTCGAGGTTTCGGCGAGTTCGTACCCTGCTGATGCCATGGAGAGGAGAACATTGTACTGGTTGCCACTCAGATCGAGGGCCTCTTTGAGACCTGCTACCTATTGCACCTTCAGTCAAAGTCTTTGCACTAGTTTCTTTGGCTGGACTCACGTATGCATTCGCAAAGGCTTGTCTGTCTGTGACTTCGGCGTCAGAAGAGCGTCATGGATACTGCAGTGAGGAGACCTACCAAGATGATTGAAAAAGAAGCTGAAGCAACAGAAAGTCTTGTTCCGTTAGTTCCAGACCCGATTCTAAGTAAGAAGTGACCTACAAGAATAAAGAAATCTACTCGATCTTAGTCTGGTTTCCGTCGAAAGGATGGAGTAACATACCGAGTTTTTGTATCAACCTCTTCTCCTCTTTACTCGTATCGCCCCAGAGGTAGTCCAACACTGGAAGCACACACAAGTCAGAAAAGACCAACTCTCAGGGTGCGAAACTTACTTGTTTCCTCAAATCAGCCTCGTTTCGGCGTATCAAAGATAGTTTGAAGAAAATGCAAAATGTGTAGCGGAAGTTGGCGTTGAGTGAATAATGTCACTGGTTTTATTGGACGGTTTCTTTTTCGGTGGAGGATCTATCAAGGTTCGCGGCCGATCGGTCGCTTACTGTTTTCAGACAATGCCAAGATCGAGAAATGCTTATCTGATAAGATTTATGGATATATACAAGACATAGACATATTATACACTAAGATGAGGTTTGGATAAATCATGACAAGTCGAGATCGCAGGCGAGATGTGATGATACAGCCAGCCTCATTGAAACGCCAAGTTCTCTGTGTTGATTCAAGCTCTCAGCCACAAGTTTCTGGTGTAACCCGCAAAAAGAACCTCCGAAAAGCCAATAACGCGACCTCAACCACAGCGAAAAAGTACAACCTTGAAGCCACCAAAACATCATCACCAGCCCAAAGGCTGTATCTAACTCCTCCTGATTCTCCCCCTAAACTTCCTCCTCCCTCGTCCTCTCCCCGCGGAACACGCAAAACACCTCGAGTCATAATACACAACCCCCCCGCCCCTCGGCCTCTCCACAAACTCGTAATCCGGATACAGCGTACAAGTTCCCTGCTCCGTCGGCGAAGCAGGCTCCTCAAAGCTGAGGAGCTCGCAGTTGAAGAGATCATACTCTTTGCACTTCTGCGCGCAATCATCCAGGTACAGGCTCTCCAGAACCTTGCTGTCTCCCTCCTTGGGTTCGCCGCGGACGTTGCAGTTTATGTCCTCGGCTGGTTCTGAGATGAGCGTGTAGGCCGGGCATGATGTTGTTGTGGTGGGAGCAGCGGTGGTGGTGGTTCTTGGTGATGGTTTGCAGTTGTTTGCGCTGACGCCTGCTGCGAGGGTCGCGATGACGGCGAGGGACTTTGTTGAAGGCATCTTGGCACTTCCCCAGAAAATATAGAAGACTGAGAAAGAAAGGAAACGGGGATAAATCAGGGGAGATCCAGATTTAAGAGCGTGGATGCCCTGAGCTAGGGTCAATAGTCCGAGGCTAAGGACGCCACTGTCGATAGTTTCATGGCGGGTAATTAAACTCTAGCGTGGATCTGCATCTGAGATCTGCTGTGCTTTAGGAACAACAAAACTCAAGATATCTGACTAAAGTAATAAAATAAATCAGGTATATCCGAAGTTGGATGTTTACCTTCTCTCTGGTGTCTTGCGCTATGAACTCCATCGGCCATGTCCCAATGTAACCTCTTCAGCCCCAGAAACGATACTGGACCTCATTCTCCTCCAACACCTTCACGTCCAAAAGACCAGAACACTAGATCTCAATCTCAATCAACCACCGGCCAATCCTCTCCACAGCCCTGCATATAGCAGAGAAGCAGTGAGAAAAAGTGTTGCATAAAAGCAACGAGTTTTTCAACAGCTATGAACCGAAGAAAGGACGTCGAATGCATTCTGCACTCTTTCAAAAAGCAAAATCTGGGAGCATCGTCAGCGTCGCGGTTGTCATGTCACTGCATCGGTTAGTAGATCAAGTTCGAGTCGTGTGAATAAATTCGTCGTCCAATTCTAGGCCACTAGGCCGATGCGTGAGCGCCTTCCAGTGGAAAATGTAATCTGCGCCAGTCCCAAGAAAACAGCATTCAAATCCCCCTTTCATCACGGCGTTACTGTATATACACATGCAGGGTGAATGACAAAAAGAAATGCGAAGATCATGACGTCTTCCAAGCCAGGTAAAGCCTCCCCGTCTAAATATCCATAACCGGCAAAAGACACAAAAAACTCCAGCATCAAATAATATGCACAACCGATGGGGGTATCAATATGGGCTTTGATCGTTCAGGGAAAGCAGGATCAGGAAGAACAGGGTCCGATATGTTTCTCATGTACGTGGCGCAGGAAATCTCGCTGCATTCTGAAAGAGGAGTAGTCGCCTCTTAGAATCACTTCAAGAATGCTGCCCTGGTTGGGATCACGGGCAATCTCGTCCATTCTGTCACGCAGGAGATGGAAGGCACCTTTGAAACGGTCGAGGATCGCTACGGTATTGGACGAGCCGCCAGAGATATCGTTGCCCGAGTTGTTGGGGTCGATGATGGAGAGGCGATCGTAGTTCTTGTACGTGAGGCTTTGGACCTCGGACTAGTACAATTAGCAAGGAAAGAAACAGCAAACAAGGGCGATAAGACGTACCTTTCGGATGTACCCAATTGGTCTGGTCAGGGAGATGGCGTTGGTGTCATGGCGGAATTCGCGCCCGTAGAGGTGGAAGAACTCGAGAAGCATCTCGCCGAGATGATGTTCGGGAATGAGGTTTCGACTTTGTACCTGTGGCATAAGCTGCAACATGCTGACAACCAAGCAAATCACTGTAAAACCACCAATTCCTCCATTTACAGGTTCATTCAGGCCACGCATGAGCAGGAAATGTTTGATCACAGTCACCAGGATAGGCATGGCAGGATATTGGGCCTTCCACTCAAGGAAAGTGTCGACAGCGTTCACACCACCCAAGTTCTCAAACGACACATCGACCTTGAGGCCAGTCTGCTTGTCAACGTACTTGACCAGCGGAACTCTAGCGTGGGCAATAACCTCGATGGAGTGGTGGTCAGCTACTTGTTGGCTGGTGAGGAACTTCTGGAACTTGTACAGCCAGCTCTTTGCCGACAGGTATGTTGGTGGACCACCTCGCATGAAGCTTGCTGAGCAGACGACTAGATCCATGTCTGCGGTGGGGAGGTAGAGACCGGACATGAAGGAACCAAAGGGGTGGACCGAGGCGCTCGCAAAGTTCCTTCCGTCACGTCGCATGGCTTTTCGAAGGTTCTCGACGAGATTGTCACGGATTCGCTGTTCAAAATCGCGGGGTCGGACGTATTCGTAGAAGTCGATGATCTCTTTATGTAATCTGTATACGTTAGTCTGAGTACAGGAGCGAGAAGCAAACCCCGCCGACAATGTGGATCCATGACGACTGAGAGTTGGTAGCAAGGGTGGTGCACTTACCGGAATGGCATGTTCATGGTAGCAGAATGATCAACATTATCCCAAGGACATGGGTCCTCTGTTGCCTTTGGCTGCCAACTAGGCAAAAGCGCGCCCTTCGAAGGCTTCGTCGTAGCCTTCTTCAATTGTCCATAGTCGGGAGGCTTGATCTCATCGTCGGCAGTTCGCTTACGAGATCCAAGTGGATCATTTTTTCGCGATGTATCCAAAGTCCCATTAGCAGGCGCCCGGGGCTTCTCGGGGAGACGCGCAGTGTCAGCCTTGGGTCCAGAGGGCGCGTTCGAAGGCGGTGGCGGGGGTGGTT